>JANIJG010005694.1:157299-191255 GCA_024611175.1 Megaceryle torquata
AGGTGGAGGTGGAGGGGCATGTCAGGAATGTGCAACCCGTATGGTTTAATGCACAAATACTATCCCAAAGCAAGTCGCAAGTGCCTGGCTCTAATGATGTGGTGGTCCCCACTCCTTTTATCTCATGACCTTTGCTTTTCATTTTTTCCCATCAAGGGTAAACATGTGAAATGAGATCAAAACTTGTATAGCTGTTTTCTAGGCTGTCATGAACTTCCAGTTGGCTAATTATTGGCTGTTATTGGTATCATTGCAGTTATCATAGAGCTATCTCTTCTCTGGAGATCTTATCTATAGAGAGTTGAAGCAGAAGTGTCACAGAAATTGCAGGCAGGCAGCTGGTTTCCTAAGTTAGTTTGGATCAGTCCCCACTGAAGGAAAAATCCTGCAGAATAAATTTTCTTCTTATCTATGAACTATCATCTCAAAGCTTTCTTGATATTGAATTTCCTCAGAAAGTTGTTTCCAAAATGTAGTTGAGAGGTACAAGTAAGGAACACAATGACATCCTTTTCATGTACCTCTTGCCTACAAGATATACTTCTATAATACCTGAGAAGCTTTTGATCCCTTTTTGTTGTCCTTCACTTTTGGGAAGGGGAAGCTCACCATTTTCTATATTACTTAGTAAATCAAATGTGCTTTCAATGTCTTTATTATTAAAAGTTAAAATTTTGGAAGTAACTGGAATGTGGAGATATGGCAAGCTATGCAAATAGCAGCTTTGAATGGTCATCCCAGACACCCTTTTCCTCCTGTCAGTGCCACCCACCTGTTGCACAAGCCACATACTGAAATGTATATTTGGGTCCACATATTACCTGTGCTATTGCCATGCCTAATGGCTTTAGATATGCACTGAATAAACATCATTATGGAGTTAAGCTTATGGGTTACTGACTCTTGGCAGCAGCCCCATGGATTCATGAGTACTGGAGAACATCTAGGTGAGTTAGAGCAGTGGTCCTTTGCTCTTTGGGGAATAACCCTTACTGCTTTTGACCTCGGCTGTGCCTTGTCAAGTGGCAGACACTACAAGAGGGCCTCCCAGCTACCAGCAGGAAGGTGATGACTAAATGAGGCATCTCCCTTTTTCCAGGACCAGTCCCTCCTCATGAGTGATTAATTCACTGTGCTGGAGATGCGGCCTCCAGCATTTTCTGACTCTCCAACTGGAAGCAGCTGGGCTTTGCCAAACCCCAGATTCATGTGGTTTGGCACCCTCTGTTCATCAGGAGTAGGAGCTCCATCCAACACATACTGCTGTGTACAAGTCAAGGAACAGTCGCAGTGAGGACTGGGCCAGGAGCTGGCCCACAAGTTCCTCTTTAAGCCTCAGGAGGTGGGTTAGTAGCCGCAGGGACAGGGTGACGGGAATGTTGTTCTGGGAGAAATAACAAGCCAAACATTTGCCTGAAAAGGAAGGGAGGCAGTGGAAGTTATACAAGCTGCAAGTGAGGTAAGGAAGAGGCCAGTAGAACAAATATCAAGTATTTTAAATACTAATTTCTCATAAAATATGTCCTCTCCCCCTTCACCTCATTGTAGCCCTTGTTTTCAAGACTGGAATCATAACCCCAGTGCCTGCTATTAAGAAGACAGTGCACAGGTTTTTCTTCAAACCTCATCATGATCAAGAGGCAAACATGCATGAGAACACAGAGAGAGAGGACTGGGGTGGACAGATGGCCACCTAAATTGTCCTTCTAAGCCACTTTTACCAAGATGTGGTGCAAAAATTTATTTTTCTTGTCATTGCTATTATCCTTTACAAGAAGTCCATTTATGTTCATTAAACATCTTCTGTGCATTGGCTGGGGGGGTTGGTCCACAATATGGCCTAAACAACTTCCAGGGGTCCTGCAGTCATTCTGCAAACCATAAACCCCTCCCAAATGCCCAGGCAGCTTAAGCTGGGGTGGGGGAAGGTCTGTGCCAAAGGAAGGAAGTAAGGGTGGGAAGAAGTTACTTTCAGAACTCACACACCCCAAGCAAGCTAAGGCTTTCTCAGCAGCAGAAAGAGACAGCCTCTGCCTCTGCCCCAGCCCAGTGAGGCTACAGGAAGCACAGCCAGTCTGTTTCCTGTAAACAGGCTGCTGTTCCCAAAGTTATGGCAATAAGACAAGCCACTGAAACACAAGCAAGTCCAAAATGGAAACAGGTGTCACTGTTGGTGATGGGCTGAAAGGCTTCACTTCTCCTCATCCTTCTCCAGTGCCCTCCTTCTCCCATGCTCTCTCACCCTTTGCCTTTCTTTTCCCTTCTCACCTACTTCTTTCCCAGGTCTCAGCACAAAAGGGACTTTTGCAGATGCAACTCTATGGTAAAATCATGGGCATTGTCTACCCTTTGCAAATTTCATGGGATGACCCTGGACACAAGTCAACATTCAGGACCTCTGTGATGTGATATCTAAACCTGAATTATTCAGTGTCAGGGTGTAGAAAAAAATAAAATAGGCTCAGGCTCTTGGCTGCCTGCAATGCATGGGTATTTTTTTGGTGGGTTAAATTCACTGTTTGTTGAGTTTTAACCTTGTTCTGTACATACATGGTTGTAAAGAAGGGGTGGGTCCTCCTTTCTTGCTTAGAAACCAGAACATGGGTGGCAATTGAACACATATACACACACTGAAAACAAACACACGAAAACACACAAAAAACACAAACAAAACACAAAGCAAACCAAAGAAACAAATAGAGAAAAACACACACAAAAAAGAAACAAACACCAGCCCAATCAGCCATATAGGATTATTTGCGCTTGTTCTGTTGATTAGAACTCATATTTCTTTTGTGAATCTAAATTCTGCTTTTGACCATCAGTGGCTAGCAATTTTTGAATGATGCTTTCTCTCCCTCTACTCATGAAGAAGTATGTGCCATCTTTAGAGCCCCTGGGTCCATACTTCCCTTCTCTGGCCTCTATGTTCCCTGTTTTCTGTTGTTGAGGAGAATTAAGAAGGGTTCTGTCACCATGGCAATACAGACCTGTACCGGTTTTGGAAAATGTATAAGCACGTACAACTAAACCTTTCCAAGTCAAAGCCTGCCATGATATCTTCAGTTCTCTCCCCTTGATGACAGGTATTGGGTGTGAGAGATGTTTCAATTTGACTAGGGTAGAAAAAAAATTATCAGAATACGGCCAAAAGGCCCTCCTGGGGGCAAACAGAGTAGTGGTCAGTGAGAAGCAACAAAAGCACATCCTGACTCAGGGGAGGCCAGGACACAAAATCCTTAGGTGCAAGTGGATCACTTCAGGGTGCAGCTATTTTAATATCAGGCCTGAAACCATCAGGGCTGGAAAGTGCAACATGTAAAAATGAGGTCTGTGGAAAGATCAAAAGACAAAGTGCCAGCCTGTTGTCAAGGGCCAATGACACTCAAAAGGGTGCAAAACTTCCCCTGAGAGTTGTGGATTATCATTCCTAGAAAGGAAAGAGTGAGGAAAGAGATGCAGAAACACTTGAAAGCCTTTAGAAAAGACCCTAAGTAACATAAAAGAAAGTGAGGGTGTCCCTTCTTGCTCTTCTTGAGGAAAGAATGTAGCCAGGATGGGTTTCTTCCCATCTTAATCCATCCCTTCTACTCTTGCTTCAGAAGGACCTCTAGAGAAAGCTATTTCCTTCCTTCCCATCTTATCACTTGACATAGATTTGAGGCCTTCCCCCAACCTTGGCTGACCTTTGTTTGAGATGATGCCTCTTCTCTAGTGCCTTGCAGATCCTCCACGTAGCTCTTTGCTTTACCTTTTAGCAGGGATTACACAGGACACCACAGTTTGGTATGGAATTTGCACTGAACACAGTAAATTGTAAGTGTCCCTTAATGTGTTTTCTTTTAATGAAGAGACTGGGGCTTACTGTCCCAGAGGATTTCAGGGCTCTCACTGAATGAGAAGCTCGGGGTCTTACTGTGTGTGTCTGCAAGGCTACATTTACTTCATGCTGACTTAGAACATTAGGCTGCTGTACTGCCTGTCCCTGCAGATTTTTTTCTATATTGATGCTATATATTTTTTATAGGTTTGTGTGTTTGTTTGTTGTACCCCTAAAAGGAGAAAACCCTTTGCAGGAAGGATGACAATTTTGTTTGTTTGTTTGTTTTCATTTTGAATGCCACAGTCCACTACTGGAAATTTAGGATGGCAAAATAGCCCTTCCTATACTCACATACTGTGAATCCAAAACAAAAGCCCAGGACTGGGCAAGCTCCAGATGTGATTTGGGCCTCTGAGACTGAAAATAAATAGCCAGAGTGTTGGCTGGAAGAAGAAGCCCTCCCTTCTTCCTTGCATCTATGAGTCACTAATCCAGATGGGGCTGGCTTAACTCATAGAACCTGCTGATTCTCAAACCAGTGCTGTCAAGGTAGGATGTTGAGGAGAAGGGACAAAGTCTATTTGTGTGCTGCCTTTTAAAGTATTTAGAGTTCCTTTCATACCTGTGCTGCTTTCTGTCATGAGACAGAGCAGATCCCCTGTGCAGGATGCTCTACATCTAGCTAGCACATATGAAAATTGTTACCAGCTCTGGAGTAGCTCAATATAAACTAATCTCATAAACAAATAATTCAAACTCATTCCAACAACACCTCTGAAAAGCACTGCAAAGTAGCCTCCACCATTCTTTCTGTATATCTGAAATGCAATCAAGAGCATCATGAGAGCTGTAATACACAGCCCATGAAAAAACACATGCCTGGATCATTATAGTTAAAACCCTCAGTAAGAACTAAAAGTTTTGGCCTTTGAAAGGCATGCTGGATCTGGTTTGGAATGGCTTCATCTCTAAATAAGAATTGCCCATGTCTGGCACTATGTAGAAATATACTGTTCTGACTCAGGAGGTAGGCAAAATAGCAGGAAATTACTCTGAAAATTAGACCATAAATTTAGATATAGCTGTTCTGATCCTGGCATGATTTGTTACGAGTAAATCAATGTATTTTTGGCAGAGATCATGAAACCAAAGGATAAAAAAACTAAAAAAAAATAAAAATAAAAAGGAGAGAGGGGGAGAAGAGTAGAAATAGAGTTTTACAGAGGAAATTAAACAGAGAGATGCCAGTTTGTGTTAAGTGTATCATAGTTTTCAAGTCACCGGTGCTCCAGTCTATTGACAGCTGCCTTCTGATGTATTCAGTACAATCAGGTGGAAGGGGCACAGAGGCTTTAGAGACTTGAATCCTGGTTTTGCATCTGGCTCAGATTTGCCACTCTCTCTTCAGCTGTCCCTGCCCTTGTAACTTCTATCTTTCCTTTGATTAAAGGGCAATATTTGGGGCAATTTGAGGAAGGTGCCAATGCTGTCTCCAAGACCAGAAAGCTGCATGCCCAGAACAGGTTATGCCTCTGCTGCTGAAGCTCAGGGAGAAAGTGTCTGGTGCCATCACAGAAGTGCAAAGGCTACGAGTAGGTAATGAAAGCTGTTGGGACCTGGAAAAGGGATCAGGAGCCTAGAAAGCAGAGCAGCAGGCCCAGGTTTCATGTATACATGCGCAACCAGGTGTTAAGCACCTGTAACTAAGTGCCTAATGCCCAAAGTAGCAAAAGGGAAATCTCAGCACCAAAGGAACACCAGGATCCAGACTAAACATTGCCAAAGGTGTAGCACTGAGCTGTTCTGCTCACTCTGTTCCCATTGCTAGAGCCCCCTCATCAGCTGACTGGTTATATTGTAGCAGGAAATGACACTGTGGCAGGTCAGCACGGTGTGGGTATGTTATGACAGCTGGAGAGGAACTTCCTGAGCGAGTTATGCTATTTTGATGGACATAGCTGGACAGACTGAGATGAGGGAATCCCCATTTTTAGTCTCTGCATTCCCAGGCTGAATCCCACAACAGGAAAGCAAAGGACCATTTAAGAAAATGTCCCAGATCTAGGAAGGGATTTGGCAGAGTAAATGTTTCCAAAGGTCAGTTTTCAGAAATCTGGTTAAAGTGAAGACCTGGAAAAATATCCGAGTCTGCTGATCTGCATCATGAAAAAGGTGGCTTGTGTCACCCAGAGGGGTGGGGAAGGCAAAGGAAGAGCCTAGTATATGTTTCATCTGACACTATTCTCATATCCTCTGTTGAAGCTAAACTAAAACCTGAGCATCAAGCAGGGGTTTATGCCTGCCCCTGCTCCTTTTCCATGCATCAGCTTCAGGAGGAGAATGCTTCTTGGCCTGCTACAATGAAGCTTGTAGTGGAAGATGATGGAGCTACCCTGATTCACAGCAAGTAAAGATCTAGCCCAGCAGTTGCTAAAAAATGTAATTTTTTTTTCAGAGTCCTGTTTCTAAGAAATGGCTTGAAAAGTAAAGAAACAGAAAAGTTGCTGTGAGAATCTAGATAGGCAGAATACTATTTCCTCCCTTTTTATTTAATAAAATTACCAGGTTTAGACTGTACAAACAGACCATTTCTGGCAGCTACATGCAGACAGGTCCTTGCCTTCTTATTCTCTCTGCCTAGCAGTATAGGTGCCACGTAGATCTTCAGCTCTGTAGAAATGCCAGAAAATCCAAATTAGACCAATACAAAGTGACCGTCTCAGATTGCCTTTAGAAACTTGTGCCTGTGCAATGGCAAAGAGTAACAAATGAGCAATAATACTTGTAACACAAGCATTCATAAGACAACAGCCAAGAATTACAGCAATGGAAAGAGCTTCACAATCCTATTGTAGAAAGAAGTAAAGCACTTCACCCTCTTAGAGACCCTGTGTTTCCTCATTGATGGTCACGTCATACCCATCTTAAGTAGAAAGAGCAATAGTAGAAGAAAATAGAGAAAGAACATAACATCAGAGCTGAGGTCAACATCTGGATGGACTTAGGCTTTACAGAGGAATTTACTGACTCATTGGCACATGTGAGGACTGTCGTCTCCTATGCAGCATTTAATCTTTAATCCTGAGAGCCCACTGGAGTAAGGCTTGGCTTTCAGGAATATTAATGGAGTAACAATGCTGTGAAAAGTAAAAAAAAATAAGGCAAGAAGCTGCATAGTTCCAGAAAACACCAGTATGACTCCCTCCCTACATATACACACACAAGGAGGGAGTAGCCAAAAGACTGACACTGAAAACTAACAGAGTCACCCACTGGGTGTCTGAACAGGAATGGGATAGAAGTCCCATCTGTGTTCTGACCCTACCTGACCTTCAGGGGCTCCATCAGTGGTGCAAAAGGTTTGTGGAGTGACTGAGGTCTCCCTGTGACCTCAGCAGGGCATAATATGGACTCTCTTCTCCCAACAGGTTATCCTCACCAGTATGTCCCCACTGCTCTGGGGCAGGAGTGCTCAATCTAGGGAAAGGGAATAAAAAGTGAATAAAGTAAGAGATGACAAACAGGGTTTTCCCGTTGAAATTGTTTGGAAGAACATGGACTATAGCGTCACTTCTGATGAAAATGTGCCTTCATTGAGTTGCTACGGGCACAATGCCTTCCCTATGCACCCAGCACATCGCTCTCCTGATCATCAGAACTTTGCTTATCTATGAACTTAGACTGAAGCATAAAAAATAAACCTGTGGGTTTTAACTTCAGGATTTTCATTGTGTTGGGGCAGTGTGAGGTGAGGAAAGACAGTGAAACTGTGGTCCATGATCTCCAGAACAGAAATGAAGCTCAGTAGTTCAAAGCCCACCCATGTAATGCTGTTTTCTACAAGGCCCATCCCTTATAATCAGCTCTGACATGACATGACAATGAAAAGGAAAAAAGAAAGAACCAAGGAAGTTTGTCAAGGATAGGAAACACAGAATCATAATTGTTTTCTACTAATTATTTCATTTTCAGTCCAAAAATGTCTCCAATTAAAGCACTGATGCCTGCCATATAAGAATTAAATGTCAGGGGGAAAAAAAACAAAAACAAAAACAAACAAAAAAAAAACAAAAACAAAAACAAACAAAAAACAAACAAACAAAAAAAAAAAAAAAAACAAAAAAAAAAAACCAAAAAAAACCCCTCACCCTGTAACTACAAGAGTATTTTTTTCTGCTCTCTTGTTGAAGTGACATATGAATATTGTGAGGTTACTTCTATTGTGTAACCAATGCATTGTTATACCACATAGCAGGATGGAGCTGACCCTAGAAACTCCCAACACACAATAAATTGAGATCTTCTTTTGGAAATGACGCTAGCAGTATGCATCCCAGTAATGATAGCCTTTGGGCCTTGTTCTGGAGTCATAGGGAGTTTATGAGATGTTATGTTCTCCCATTTCCTCCCAGCTGAAACTTCCCTGGGAAGGTCTTTCAGCATCAGGATGTGTCACTTCCAGAAGAATGTTTGGGCAGAGTCCATGGCAAAAAATTCAGACTACGGATATGGAGCTAGGTAGGCAGGAGGATGCGGTCTAGAGCTGGAGCTGCTCCCAGGCCTGCACCACTGGTCTGATTTCCAAAACTGGGTGTGTAAAAACCTTGAGCCCCTCACACAGCTTCCATTATGTTAGTCACATTAGTTGGGCTTTATACACAGAACACAAATATAATGCAGTCACACTGTTTTGTGTAGTAAAACATCATCTGTCTTGCACACAGGTCTCAATCTGGCTAGGAAATATCAAAGTAGCTACAAAAAACAAACCAAACATTTTCAAACAGCCCTAATCATCTGGTATTTAAAGTCAAAGGTGTAGTAGGAATACTTTGTTACTACCCAAAGTCCTACACCAGGATATGAATGCCATAGAAATGACTTTATAACAACTGTACATAAATAAAAAGACTCTCATAGCCAGAAATCAGAAAAGCACAGTGGCTTAACGAATATGTCTTTTTATTAATTGCAGGTCAAATACATGGTGTGATTGATACAAGTTTCAATAATGCAGCCAACACGAAGTGCAATTTTTTATTATTACATCTACAATACTGCACTGTGCTCAACCTAATAGATAGTCCCATAGCATGTGAACATTCACAGAATTAGACCACAACACCTCAGTTTGTCACTGCCACCCTTTTATGATGAAGAAGGTCTGTGATACATCACTTCATTCCACCTGTCACCTGCTCCAAAGAAAAGAAAAGATTAAAGAAAAATGAGAGTCTAACTGCTCCACAAATCATCCTGAGACAGACTTGTTTGGAAGAATAAAGCAACTTGATACAGCTGCAAATTCTTCACAAATTCTTCCTTTGTTCATTAGGGCAAATTTGAGAGACTGCCAGTGAAGAAGGGATAGATGATGGATCAAAGCAGACACTACACCAAGTCTTGTAGTATTTTGTCCTTAAAGTTGTTGCTGAGGTGTCATATGGCTATTAAATGTCTGTAGTGAAACTGGAGGTCTCTATCTACACAAAGCAAATCCTCTGCTAACGTGCTTGTAAATCAAACTTGCCATCAATAGATGGCAAAACAGGCATGAGATCACATGTAACCCACTAGCATCTGGGTTCTTTGGCTTTCTTAACCTTTTTGATTTGTGACATTAAGCCACCTTGTTTGTATGATTGATCCAATGGGTGAACTCTTCTTTTACCTTTTCCCCTCTAAGCCAAAGAACAACATAAGGAATAAGTTTATTCCTCATTACCATCCCACCTTTTGTTTTTCTTTTTTTTTTATTCAGTTTATAGTCATAAGGGCTGTCATAGGAGAAATTTAATAATGCTTACAGGCTTTTTACGCTTCAGTGAAAGAAAGCAATGCAAGCCCTTGCACATTTTTTTCAGAGTGGCTCTAAGCAAAGATCTCTTTTGTCTACATTATTTCTTTAGTGTGTTGTATTTTGTTAAGGAGGACTCCTCATTAAAAAAACTGCACTTGATCTTTTATAGAAAGAGCAACTATGTAAAAAACAAGGACAGAGGTCTACATTTTTGTAGGTAAAGAGTGGTTTCTCATAGACTTTCATACTCATGTTTCATTTTCCAGGCTACCCAAAAAGCATGCATGTTGACTGAGGAGTTTAAACAGTAGAAATCCATAATCTGGAAATACTTCTTTGCTGTTTGCAGTCTCAATACGGATAGGAGATAAGTGTTTTATACCACTATGCAAGAAAATGAAGTCAAGTATTTTCAGTTGTAGTCACTGGGGATTCTAAGAGGTACAAGTATGCATAAAACAATTTGATGAACCCTAGGACAAAATCTATCAAAAATGCAGAGATGCTATTTCTGCCCAGGTACTCTGGCCAGGGGGGTATGATTGTCATCAGAACACAGCAAAGCCAACAAAGACAATCTCAGAAGCAGAGGTGGAAAAGTTATACTGTCTTCACTATCATATACCTCTTTCCAGAAAAAAACAAACACTTCTTGCAGAAGAAGACAGGTAGAGTCTGTATGTCTCTCCTTAGGGGTTGGCATGAGCAGAAATGCTCTCTTTGGTCTTTCAAAAGAACCACAACCTCAAACTTCAACCAGTGTTGGTACTATTTCTTGGTTTCATCCATGGCCTTAGAGCTATTTCTTAGCCCTAAATATTTTCATTTGTTTTCTATTTAGATACATGCTTCTAGGAAACAGGGCCTTCAGAGGGGGTCATATCTTTTATTTTGTTGGTAGGGCAACTTTTTGGAGTCCCTGGTTGATTATGCCTGTTTACCTTCCGATAGCTGTGTTTCCTGGATGGCTGCCATGTGTTTTTCCTTTGTAGTTAATCTTATGGCAATGATCCTGGCCTTCAACAGATATAGAATGTTTGTCCTCCTGGTGTTCAACAGGGCTCTAAAACATAAACACTTTTTCATGTGTTGCTGGGTACATCAGCATTCAGAAACCAAACTCCTTTATGAGTAGCAGTCACATCCAACACTCAGCATTTTCAAGTCTCTGCAGACACATGAATTCATGGTCACTCTGCCTTGCAAGGCAATAAAGTTTACAAATGCCTCTCCACAGTTCTGGGGAGGAAAGCAAGGAAAATAAAAGCTCCAGGTTGCAGGAGCAAAAACTAGTCATATAATCAGGTAACCAAACACATAAACAGGTAACCATTTAAAAGTTGTCTGAGGAACCTTGTAATCTTTCTAGCAAAGGTACAGTTCATAGCAGTAAATCTTTGCTTTGTGCTGCTGCATAGCAGGCAGATTTGGTCCTTCATCTGCCCACGTCTTTACTCAAGGTGCATGTTACTGACTTGGGAACATCACTAATTCTAGAGCTTTTTTTTTTTTTTTGGTTCTGTTTTACAGGTTCAGCTTTTGTATCTCAAGTCTCTGAGTTTTCTGTAGCTCCTTCAGTCCCACAGAGTGCTCTAGGAATGCTGTTAACCGAGTAAGACTTTTCCCTGACATCAACACTCAGCAATGCTGAGCTGAGAAAGCAACAGACCATGGCATCTTATTGTATTCATCTGAGATAGGATTCAATGTGAAGAATCGGCACATTGTTTCAATGTCTGCACACCAGTTAACTATTAATGAATTCATAGTCAATAAAATATGTTCTCTGAGTAATATCTGGTCAACAGTTAACCTAGTAATTATGTTTGGAAAAGAGTTTATAAGCAATCCTCTGCTGACACAGCCTTGTAAGTTATGGAATGTACACTTGTTGGCCAGAAACTTTCTAGAAATTTTAGGGTGCCAAAATCAAATTGTACATGGGCAGAAGAAGAATACAGGTTCCCAAAAATTCTGCTTCGGTATTTTCAAGCCAGTGTGAAAATAAAAATGCACCAATTTGGAGTTAAAGTTTTCCAGGGCATGGTTTTTTTCATAAATAATGACTGTTCTGCTTAAGGAAAGAATATGTATGTCTATCTCAAAATCAGAAGCACTAAAATAATGCTGAAAAATATATTTTTTTATTCTTTTTCTCTTACATGCACAACTATTAGGTCACTTCTGGAAGAAATTTCCCTATGTCCATTAACTAGATAAATAGTTCTCGAGACTGCTTTGTCAGACTCCACTGTTAACAGGTTTTATTTACATGACTGCAATGCCAGGCTTCAAATTTGATTGCTTGGGAATTTCATTGGGACCTAAAAAAGAAGCTAGCTTTGAATAAACTTGTTAGAGTTATAAACCAATTGCAAAGTTGTCAGTGATACACACATGCACATATATATATATAGGTGTATTATTTAGCATTACACAGTCACTTGCAGTCTTCAAACACTTAAAATATTAATAATACTGCAGCAGTTGGCATCACACTTCATGTCTAAATGCCTTAAAGATGCACAAAACCAAAGAGTGAAACCAAGAAAAACCCCACAGTTCCTAGCCTAGTAGTTTTAAAATGGTTCATATTTCATCAAACTACCCAAAACCACCTCAAAATAAAATCATAGCACTCACAATCTGGTCCATTTTTGACCTAGTGCTGCCTTTCCACATCCAATTTTCTTATGCAGTAAAGTCACGTACACATGTGTGACATGGGAGTTGGTACAAGGCAGTTTAATGGGCTGGCTAGAAAGCTGTCATAAGGAGGGTTTCTCCTGTGTTGAAGTTTTCCTTATGGTAATGTAGAGTGACTTGATTTTGTTTATAGCATGGGACCTGGATTGCCCACAAAGTTCTTTTTCATGGGATGTATTTTCTCAGTCCCCTCTCATTAAAGTAAATATGATTACATTTCAGTCTCATTTTATTAAAGAGAGGGAAACTAGAGAGGAGCCACACACTTAGATAATTTCCATTCAAATCCAACACAGTAGTTCTCTCAGCCAAGTCACACTTAGGGGAGGGAGGCAGCAGGGGAAAATTTTGTGCTGTTCTTTGATGGGCTTTATCAGATGGATGAAGCATGACCAATCACCCATAACCTGACAAAACCCTGAAAGAGGCAGAATCCTGACTACATCACGTACACCTCCAACGTCAGTACAATAGGGGATACTGTTGTGGGCTGCAGGGATGAAAAGCAAGAGCATTTAAAGTTGTAGTAACAAGAAGCAATGACTATCTGTAGGGGTGGTGGGAGGTGGGGGCATTCTGGCAGAAGACATCAGAATAAGCTGGGGGGCTGTGAAGTGTCTTGTCCCCTTCCTGCTCCATCATCCATCCTCCCTGAGACTTTTCAACATTTGTTATCCAAGTAGCAAGCTCTTTTCTATGATGGGGAAGAAAGAAATTGATTGTGTTTTTAAAAGCTACTTGAAGTCCACAAAAGGTGCATTGTTTCAAAATGGGTTGAAGGGGCTGGGTGTTTTGGGGGGAAAGAGTTGAACTTATACCATCATCTTGTCTAATTATGCCTGACATTATTCCTGTTGTCATGTGGGTTACTACAAAGCCAAATGCCAGCTTGTGTCCCTGAGAGCAAAAACTAAACTGTTACGCTTACAAGGACACAACGCTCATTCCCCTCTCCCTCCTCCCCTCTCCCACACTACTACAGGCACTGGATCCTCCTTGGGATACCCACACATTTGGAAAAGATGCTGGGAAACATGGGGTCTGAAAACACCTAGGACATACCAGCCATTTCTGCCAACTAGGAGACAAACACCCGGCTTATCCTGTAAAACTCCAGGGACATGTTGAGAGACAACCAACCAGGCACCTGGGTAGTGTCCTCTCCTTTTCTGTTCAGACAATGCATTTGCCATGTCCAATTCCCAGTCCAGGAACATACTGGAGCTGATTCAAAAGCAAACTATATTGTCATATCATCCAGGTTTCCTCTCAGACAAGTGTCTTTGACAGAAGGAAAGCTGGAAGCCACCAGAGTGATACATATTGCCAGCAATGAAAGGCACAGGCCCCAGGGCAAATAGAGTAGACTGAGAGACCAGAGCAGCTACACATATCACCAATTTCAAATCTCAGATACTTCAGTTAAGTTCTCCCTCCTCATTTGAAGGCCAGCTCCAGCAGGTTGATGACTTGACTATGTCCTGCTTGCACTGACCTTCATCTCATCAAGGTTGGTAACCCTCCTGGCTTTCTAAGACACTGGCTGGTGATGTTTAGAAAACAAGCAGATTTTGGGCTGTCCATGAGCTAGGTCTTCTGATCTACATGCATCCATAAACGCCATCTATTGCCGTTCTGACTCAGCTTGGACTGAGAGTATATCCCAAAGGGCACTTTGGGTGAGAGTGGACTTCCAGCTCTGCCCCTGGTTTTATGCTAGCCAAAGCTAAAATAAACCCAGTCAGAACCTGATCCTTTGGCAGAAGCCACCAGTTCAAGCATGGTCACACCTAATAGCTGGGAATGGGTGAAAGGCTAAGATGATGTTCAGTGCAGCTTGGCATACCTTTTGTTTTCTTTCATTTCAACTTCTGTAGGCTGCAATCCCTGCCCTCTGCTGTCAGCAGGGTCTCTAACAGGACAACCATTTCATCAGAGACAACCATTTCATCATTGACTTGGAGTGGATGTTCAAAACAAAGATTCATGTTTTTCTTCAGTGCAAAGAAGAAGTCTATCAGTCCTGAAGCACTGAGGTGCATTGTAATTGTTGCTAACGGCTTCCAAAGCCCCACAGGTCTAAGCAGGTTTTTACAACGATCTTCTCCTGTTTGCACAAAACAAACCAAACAAACAAACAAAACACAAACAGAAAAAGCATAATGAGAAATTAGCTTGAGAAAATTATAACCTTTTTTTGTTGTTGTTGTTTAAGGAGATTGTGCAAGGGATTATTTTCTTTCACCTTTTAAAAAAGCTCTGGTTTAGAAAGCCACGTCATCTGCCCTCATCCCAGTTTCATCTGAGCACTTTCTGCTGTACAGTAACGAACATCTTTCATGTGACAGCTCTCCCACATTCAGTGTTCTGGTTTGGTTTATTTTTAATATGCAGGGACACACATTGCCAAACACCTATACTAGAGATGGCAAAGTCAAAAAACAGATGTTAACCTCTAAAATCCCTCCTTGTTTTACACTCACCTAACTCAAATCCTCATCATCATTCCCTTTCCCCTTTATTTATTACAGTGAAGGACTTGGAAGACAAGTGGGTCTTGGACCCGACTTGGAAGATATCTGACCTTGTTTCTGTAGGTCAGACATACTGACCTTCAAAGCTAAACTGTAAAGCTCACCTTTACAAAACAGCCTTCCTACCTCCAGCAAATGACTCTTAGGCCAGACGTGCTGGAAGCTGTAACAACAGCTGTACTGATGGGGGGGAAGATTTTCTTGTAAGCTGGAGCTAGGAATGAGTAATTATGCAAACAAGCAATTAAGTAAATTAATACAAATGGCTTCCTCTTTCAGAGTATGCTTTTAGTTTGACTTGTAGCAAGATCAGATGCAGGAGATTTCTTAGGGCTGAATCAAGCCTTTGAAACAAAGATAAAGGGGGCATTGGCAATGTGGGGATAAACACTGTTCTGTTTCTCCTGTGCATCCTTAAATGCTATGTGCATGTGTATGCAACAGGGCAGCTGTAATTTACAGAATCAGGAAATATATTAAAATACCAAAGATTTGAGGCCACGTATGGACCGCTTTATTGACCCACCATCTGTGGAGCAGCATCACTTTATTTATTCCCATAAATTTCACTGATGTAAGACAAGACACATTTTTTCTCTTGGTGGTGGTGGCTGTTTTATGATTTCTCCCCTCCGAGAAGGTAGGCTGCAGGATGCTTGCAAGATAGCTGAGCTCAGTGATGCTGCTGTTTGCCTTATAGCTCCAGCTAGCTCAGCTCATCAGATCAGACACTGAAAATCCAAATATTTCTGAGGTAAGCCTTCTCCTGTAGCGCATCACCACCTTGTTTACAAGGTCTATTTCGGCCCACACTCCTGCACTGATGGAAGGCAGCTGGGCTGAGAAAGCAGTGCCAGATTCCAGGAAGAAAGAGAGAGCTTCCTGTAAGAGAAAAGGCAGTCCTGCAAGTTTCTGAGTGGGAGAGGAGGTAGTGGCAGATAATGTACATCTTTCCTTGCTCAGGGACACTTCAGCAGAAGGGACTGGAGCTAGGCTTCCCTCTGGGAAAATCATGCTGAGGAGTCTACAGAGGGGAATTTTCTGGAGATGCAACAGTAGAAATCACTGAAGCAATTAATGAAGTTCAACTGTACAAGCAAGGAAAAAAGAAAAATTGCCCTCCCCCAAGACTCTGCTTTTCCATTTTGGAAACAAAATACATACAAAATATGTTCCCACGTGACTTTGACTTTGTGGTCTCAAATGATTCCTTTCATTTTGAAATTCACCTGTCTTTTTGTAAGGTAGTCTTTAAAAAATAACAATAATAAAATCTCAATCAAAATGGCTTGTTCCATTGCAGGTTGAAGGAATTAAATATTCTCTGTAGTACAGCAACTATTCTCTTTCCTATTATTTAGGTCAGATGTAAAACTTGAAACACTTGCTATTTACAGATCCTTTTGTTATCAGCTGAGTTCTCAATCCCTATCTACTGGAGTCAGGTGATTATGTTGGAAGATTAGTTCAGTTGCTTTTGACAGTTCTTGCCCTTGTGGTTTGGAAAGAAATCTTGAAAATGTGTTTTATGAATAACGAACATTGTGACATCTGCCTGAGCCTCCACATATCCGGAAACAAAATTTTGCGTAGAGCAATCTGTTCCAAGTTTATCAAGACAATGTTAACTCCAAGGCTCACTTACGAGGCTTCACCAGCATCACTCATGGATAGCTTGCATAGGACCAGATGCTTTTATTTAAATTCAGAAAGATTTCGTTTATCCCCTCAGTTGCCCCACTGGGAGGAAAAACCTACTCAGTATGAGTAAGCCTGTTCTTCTATCATATGGGGTACTAAGACTATCCATTCCCTGGTCAACATTCAATCACAGTGCTGTTATATCATTTTGCAAAAACAGCATTTTGCTGTTCCTTCAGGGGTTTGCATTCAAGCTTCTGATTCACAGGCAATTCCAACACATGTTGATTACAGTTCAGAACCCAAGGAAGAGGAAATGACACTGGACAAGATCTCTCATGTTTCGTGTGGCTCCAATGGTGATGGGGTAAAGGCCAGCCTGGTGCAGGGCACTCATTTTCAATATGGCCATCTGTAGTGGTAAAGTCAAAAGACAACCATGACTCTGAGCCAGTACCTGGTTCAGGGCCAAGACCATTTTCTCTCTAGCCTTGGTATTTATGCCCTTCAACAACCTGGAGGTTTATCAAGACTCTGCCACTGTCTCACTCAACCAATTTTCAGTTACTCACGAAGCTGTGGCAACTTGATAGTGAGTCTGAGCTCTTTGCTGTCATTTGGCCAAGCCATGCAGATTTCACTTTCTCGATTGCAGCTCAGAAACCAAGCTAGCTCAGCCACGTCTGGTCATTTTGGTCATCCTTTGTCTGAACTGCCTCCACTTTGTCTCTCTCTTCCTGGCAGTGGCCTGAAACCAAGCTGTCTCCTTACTATGTTTCACAACACACCAGATAGAAAAAGGTCTTCTCTCCCAAGGACAGAAGCTGTTCTTTAGGATTTCTGAGCTCCATAGTGTTCAGTTCCCTGGTCTCCCACAGTCTCACTGTCAGGCTTTGGGCAACTATAGCGTATATCTGGTGCCTCAGGTCCAACTGTCAAAGAACAAGAGCAATATTTTTCCAGCTTGCAGTGGAACTAAAGTGTGTCATTCAAACCAAGCTCCTCACCAAAACACACCTCTTGAAAAATAAAATAAAATTTAAAAAAACCCCAACAACAACAAAAAAAAACCCCACCACTTTTTTTGTTTGCTTCCTATTAATGCCTTCTATATAGAGCAGCCTGCCATAATTTGGGGATGAAGCGGCACCATCCATCTCTTCTATTCACTCAAACTCTCTCCTACCACCCATTGCAGGTATACTGTAACCAGCACTACAGACCTCTTAGCTTCTCATTTGGATTCCAAAATCCTCCATGACAGGTCTCATCAGGCCTCTGCCTCTCTTTGAGTTTATTTATTTCTCTCCTGGATGTTCATCTCTTCCTGAGTTTGTCTTTCCTCTCTAGTCTATTTCTCTTCCCTCTGCAAATCCCATCATCCTCTGCAAGACATATCATAAAGAGCATTGTGCCTACAGGCTTTCTTCACAGCATCTTGCTTCATTCAGATGAGGAGCTAATGATTTCCTAAGGCAGTGCTGCAGACCTCCACATCTCCTCTGCTGAAGGAGCATCCCCAAAACTTCCCTAAGAGAACCTGAACTCCTCCCTTTGAGGGAACAGTGGATCCAAAACCTTTCTGCTGGGGGATCTTTCTGAGGTTTGCCATCTACAGGCATTCAGAGAGAGGCCAAAAGAAAAGGAAGTGGAGAAAGCCAAAGCAGCTTCAGAGGCTGCTGCTGAGCAAGGAGACAGTGGCTTGGCACAGCAAGCACATTGGAGGTGAAACTAGAAGGTAGAAAAGCATTATGGGTGGAAGAAAAGAGAAGCAGGATATTTAAAGGAGAGGGTGAGGGCAGATTAGGTTAGAGATGATGGCAGGAGGAGAAATGGTGAGGTGAAAAGTGCTGTCTGAAGAGGAAGAAAGAAGGTGAAGGGGCCACAGGAAGGTAAAAGGACTGTCCTACCACTAGATGCACCCATATATAAATTCACCCACCTGCCTGCCCCATGTCCTTGCCCAAGACAAAATGAACAGGTTACTGAGTGTGTCCCTACTCCAGACCCATAAAAACATCAGACAAAATTCATTTAACCACTTGCAGAGAACTCAACACTTGCTCAGAAAGGCACAGATATCCCCAGAAAGTAATTTCCAGACTAGATCCCTTTTTTTTTTTTTTTACTCCCCAAATACCTAAGAGGTAAGAGCCTCCCAGTGAAAGCAAGAGGCAGCTGTTCAGGGTTCAGTGTGTGCTTTGCAAAACGTGCTTCAGTCAGGCATGTTGCTGACAGACCACAGTGAGGAGTCTCCAGGGCCCACCCTGGATGTAGAGATCAATCCTCAACCTTCAGGCACAGCTTTTAGGCAAACAGAAGAGCACTGTGCATTCAGGACTCACAGTAAGCAGCAGCTCCAGGAAACCAGATTAAGGATCTACCATCCCTAGCATCATTGCAGCTCTAGGGAGCAGCTGGGCACCTACTGCTGAAGGTCTCTGAAGCAGTGACACAGACTGTCTCCCAGCCAGTTTCTTGACAAGCAGCACTAAAGAGGAGACAAAGTCTGGAAGGAAAGTAATACCTTTAATTAAAACAGGACCTATGTGACTTCACTGGTACACAATTCTTACTGCCTCTGCCACATGGAGCTTCTAGCTGGAGTCAGGCAGATCATCTTCTAGAGGTGAACTGAGAAGAGTTGTAGCTCTGGCTTGCCAAATTTGTGCAAAATGTAAGTGGTTTTATTCCAGGGATTGTAACACCAATAAAAGTGGATTTGGTTACTGGAAAGCCAGGACACAATACACATTTCTGATTTTTCAGGAGATAATGCTGCCTTAAAGATGATAGGATAGCCTCGCAGCACTTGGAAAGGAGCTGGGGACAAAGTTCCTGTTTATGAAGAAGTGACTGAGTAACCAATAATTTTGGGCAGGGAGCATTACACACTCCTAAAGAGCAGTCTTCCACTGGGAGGTTTTCAGTTTGTGGTCAGTTGTTGCAGAGTGAGATTCACAAGCTGCCATCCAATACGCCTCAGGCTCGGGTCATGGCTGAACAGCTCAGAGAAAGTCCCCCAAAAACAGCAGGGAATCTGGTTCCTGGCAAATGGGAAGCACATTTGGAACAGGGACATGACACGCATGTGGAGTCACACAACATACAGGCACAGAAGTCAAACGGCACCTAGTGAAGAAGGCACTCTAAGGCTGGACATGTCACTGGGAGCTCGCTGTTCTGGCTTTTGCTGTCTACCCCAGCAGCTCAGAGGAGCAGCACTGGTGACTATCGCAGAATTACAGAATCACAGAATTATTGAGTCTGGAAAAGACCTCTGAGATCATTGAGTACAGCCTATGACCTAACACCACAACATCAGCTAAATCATACCACTAAGTGCAGCATCCAATCTTTTCTTAAAACACCTCCAGGGATGGTGACCACCACCACCTCCCTGGGCAGTCCATTCCAGTGTCTAATCACCCATTCTGTGAGGAAGTGCTTCCTACTAACCAACCTAAACCTCCCCTGTCACAGCTTCAGGCCATGGCTTGAAGTTGGAGGTTGTGCCAGATCAGGCAGGTGATTGCTACTTTGTCTGCCCCTCATGGTGAAAAATGCTTATGATGAGCCCTGATGGGTGTCACCCATAGCTTCCATGCAGGCTATGGTCCTGCAAGAGGGGTGCTGTCTGAGCAGGCCTTTCCTGGGAACTCCTGAAGACAAGGGCCTCCCAGTGAATTCATGCTAGGGAGCCAGAAGCCCCATCTCAACAAACATCAAACCAAGGAGCTGGCAGCATTTGGGGCCTTGTGGGTAGGCAACAGGTTGGTGAGGAAGGCTCCTGGCTGAAAGGGAGGGATGCTTGCAGTGCAAAGGTAATTAGGTTTTAGCTGAAGCAAAACTACCTCCCCCAGACACTAAGGACTTCATCATTTCCCTTCCACTTCATTTCATCAGTTTGATTATAAGCTCCAGGCTTATCTCGTTAGGCTCACGTTTCCATTTGTGCTGAGATGAAGCAAAGGGAACTCAGTGGCACTGAGGGCGGGCAAATCTCATTCTTTCGAGTGTCAGGTTGCTTTCACCAAGTGATGCTGTGGCTGTGGTTCCCCTTGGCCTTGCTGCATCCAGGATCTCATTCATATTTCCTTCCCTTTCTGTGGAACTTTAAAGCAAATCTTCAGATTTCCCTAAAGTCTTAGTTTCCAAAATGTAAAATCCATGCTACAACCCTTGTTTAAATGTTAAAGATTTTTTTTTTTTAATTAAATTACATTATTTTTTTAAATGTAATCATATAGAATCTCCAGCCCAAACACTGATTCAAAGGACAAACCTGGAAGAATGGCTGTCTAGTGATAAAAGGGAAGGAGACAATTCTCCACGGGCTGCACAGTGCTCATGTATGGGTAGGAACTTAAGCCCCATCTCTTGGAAAAGATAGTTACTGGTACAGAGGTTGTTTGAAGTCTAAATACCTAAGAAAAAAATGAATACATCTTTCCATGAAGAAAATATCTCTGGTGATATAACCCACTCCACCAGTTTATAGTTTTCCTACACTTGCTCTGGAAGTTTGCCAAGCAGTGTACACTAAATGTAAAACACTGCAGGCTTGTAACGGTTTTCCTTTCTTTTTCAAGATCCAAAGTCAGAGATGGGACTTTTTTCTGTTCTACTTATTTTTCCTGAAAGGCAGAGGCAAAGCTATTCCTTATGTGAAGAAGCTGAGATCCTGAAAAGATTTTTGCTTTTGCATGCATGGCTTTACATGTCCCTCTTGATCAGCTCTGAGAAGTGTTCTGCTTTAAAAGAATAACATGGTGTGCAGATGTCTATAAATGGAAGATGAAATTGTTACTATTAAGTCCAGGCCCTGCCAAGGCAAACAAGTGCGGAGAAAACTGTGTGTGCAAAGGAAAGGAGCTGAGAAAACTTGAAGTCAGCTGAATCATAACTTCACTTTAATTTTAACATCACTTAAACTACATAACACAGTCATCTTATTAATAATAAAGCTAGCTCCTTGGTAGAGCTGTTGTTTGGAAAGCCAAGCCTGTGCACACGGGTGCAATGGGAAGAATGTTGCAACAGAGACATGCCTTTCAAAATTGTGTTTTAAATTTAAAATAGTTGGGATGTCTAAGATGCAGCAACTTTGCAGGAGCCTTAAGTAGCATTTAATGTCTCTGTTGCAGTTCACTGGGGTCCCAACCTCTGCAGGGCCAGAAGCAAGGAAGAAGAGTGCAAATGGGGACAGCTGCTACCCAACCATCAACAAAGCAACTCCATTTGAACAGGAAAACACTCACAAATCCCAGAGGCTGCCCAGCCTGGCTTTCCGCTTTCTTAGTAGAGGATGATGTATCAGGACACTTTCATTCTCCACCTTTCAGGCTTTGCAAGAGCTGTCAGTATGACCTTGAATGAGTAAATCATGTAGGCATATATTTTAAAGTACACACACCCACTCGGTGCATGCAGAACTTGACAGGGTGCAGCAGTACAAATCCCAGTGCATTCCTCTGCCTACAGTTTTAATTTGCCTCTTGAGGGTTTTCTATGGGATATTCAGATCCTCACAATGTGCCGTAGTGAGCAGACTCTGGGAGTGCTCTGTTGTGAATGCATATAGTTTAGTTCTGTCTCTGTGCTCTGTCTGATGTTTAGTGAAATGGAGAAAATGCCACTTTGCGAATTAGGAAGTGAAAGTGATAAAGTTACAGGAACAATCTGCAGGAGTTTTGAGATACTCTGTAACAGACAACTGAGCAGAGCAGAGAAAAACATTTTTACCGTTGTCTTGCAGGAGTGATTTGGTGCCTGCACTGATCTGATAATCTCAGGGTGAGGAGTGAAAATATACTGGTACAAGGCTTGTTCTTTATTGCTTCTGACATTTTATAAAGGCAGGCTGGCTCAGAAACTCCCCTAATATATAGCCTTTAAAGCAAAGATGCAATTCCTAACGAAACTCCCCAGACTTCCATGGCCTTGTGTTAAGACTGGATTTTGCCTCATCAGTAAAGTACATTTAGACTTCCAAACTGAAAACTGCCTGTGGATTCCAGAGGGACTTGAAAAACTCCCAGAGCGCTGGAGTGCAGCAGAGATTTATGCTTTTCCCTGACTTTTCACTACTCAGTAATACATTTGTATGGCCAAAGTAAAGCCAGATCTGGCATTCTCTACTCCCAATTTCTCTACTACCCAGGGAACTAAATGACAGTGTAGACTGGAACAGTAATGCTCTAAGCCCCAGAAGAGCTTTTCAGGGGTATTTTCACAGCCTGTAGAAAGAATGCACATGAGAATATTTGAAATATAATGACTTGACACTTTATCTCACCCCAGTCTGGAGAGACTGATGACACAGGTTCCTTTCCAGAGGCAGAGGCATGAAGCCAAAAAAAAAAAAAATAGCTCTTTCTGATATTTACCTGCAGGAAAGTAAAATCTCTAGTATCCAGATGGATAGAGGACTTGGTTGGTTTTGGGCACTCTTTTTACCCACTGCCAAAACCAGTCCCAATTAGAGAAGGGGATGACTTCTAAACAGATAAGACAAGCAGGCGGAAGGAGGAAAGGGACACAGAGAAGTTGTACAGAGCAAGAGCACCCCAGCTGTGGTTCAAGGCTTAACAGCAGCACAAGGAAATTGGCTGTTGCTGTCTCAGTCCTAAGGCAGGAGCATGGACAGAGGGAGCAGCAGAGCTGGGACTGGGAGACAGGGCTTAGCTGCACCTTCTGTTGCTTGAGGGTGAGAGGGGGTGTAGGTTGCTTTTCCCTCAGCATTACCCATTGCTCCACAGACCCTGATGACCCTTTAGGGCCAGCTGCCACCCTCCCAAGTGTATGCCACCTTCCTGAGGGTCTGGTGTGGGTCTTCCATGCGTTCTAACAGCCATCTGAGACTGCTCCAGGGAAAATTCCCTATCCTCCCTGTCCATCATCTCACATCCTTTTTGCCTGGTGGTGAGGCCAGCTGAAAGTTCTTGATCACTACTACCATCACATTGATAGGTCTCACATTCCTTCAAGTCTCCCTCTGTCCTGGTGTTGGGAGAAATCATAAAGCCTGAGTCCTACTGTTAGCAGCAACCACATCCCCACCACTCTAATGAGTGTATCAAGAACAAGGGACGCTTTAGATGCTTGTGATAAGGCTTTAGAACAGGAGATTGCAGCAGAGTAATATTTCTCACCAAATTATGCATGAACCACTGTCATATTGAAGAGCTAAGAAATTACTGTGATTTATTACTCTTAATATTCCATGTTCTTATATGCAAATATACAGATGAAATGGTGAAAATACTAGGAGGAACATGCAGGGGACAGTCTTCTTTTTAGTAAGGTGTGAATGAAAACTACCTGTGGTCATACTGACAAAATGGTCTTTGGCTTTTTTCTTTTAAGACTGTTTGTCATATTACCAAAGGTTAAAAAGCCCAAAATGAGCAGGTCTCCTGAGGCCTTTCTCAGTTCCATTTCTATGACTTTATAATTTGAAAATTACTTGGTTTCTTTTTTATTTTTTTTCACTTTTGTACTGCTGTTTTCCATCTATTCCCATTGTCTAGATGCATTTATGGGCAGCCTGTACCCAGCTGTTCTTGTGCCAACATTGTACTTGAGTTAAATAGCTCACTTTCCTCCCCAATATTTAGGCCCCTGATGTATCTGCAGCAGCCAGTCCTACCTCTTCAGCCTTCATTTCACTAAACAATCTGAGCTCTTCCAGTCATCTGCAACGAGTGTACTCTTCTCTGGGCTGTTGCAGGACCCCTCCTTTCTTTAACACTGGTGAAGTTATGGTAGTTCTTCCAGGATCTGCTTCCCAGAAAATACTATGTAAGGAAAAGTTATGCACTTGAAGCTGGATGCAAAGAGAAATGGGAATTGGTGGGAAAAGGAACACAATCATAACAGCATTTTCTAGTAGCAGACCTGTCTATATATAGAAGAGGTGTTATTGCTGTCACAGTCCGGTGGTTTGCATTGTGGTTCAATAGTCTGTATAGATAATCAATGCTATTAACCAATTTACTTCATTAATCCTGTCTTGATACTTTTCAGTATAGTTTGCCCAGACCCCTGACTTCAAACTGGATGACAGCATCCCATTCTACCAAGGCAGATCAGCTGTCCTACAAACACTGCAGCCAGTACAAACCTGCTACCCTTGGCCTCTGCATGCTCCCCAGAGACCTATTCTGAGGCCAAATCCTATTTTCCCGGCTTCCTTTTTAGGTGTGTCTCATGACCAACGGCTCAAAATGGTGAGGCACCCACCTTTCTCTCAGTTGACAATATTGTAAGGCCATAAGCTGCAGTTCTCTCTGATCCACCAAAGAAGAGCCAGAGTATGAAGAAGGATTTGCTTTGTACTGGGTCCTAAGTGGTAAAACCTTATGGAGGACAAGGTAAGGACATGCCACTGTAGAGCACAGAGAGCAAACCTCTTGCTCCTATCCAACTAGGGAATAGCAGCAGCTGCAAAGGAAAAGAAGCAGGCTGAGTATTGAAAAGTCACCATGTACTAAAAAAAAATATAGTTGCATTCAAAGAGAAAGGGGAGATTGACACTCCTGAAAAGGATTTTATTGTTTGCATTTCTAAGGTGGTAGGCACTTTTAATGATGTGTTAATGACCATATTCTATTCAGATGGGATTCATCACACTGCCCTTTCTCTATTTAAAAATATAGCATCTAGTCTTATCTGGCCAGTTAGGATTCATCTCTGCTGAAGGGCATGAGATCTGCCTCTCTCCAAGAACACTCTCTATGACAGAAAGGATGCACTGCCATCCAGAGCTGCCAGCCTCTTTCCACATGCTGTAGAAGCACATCCAAGCTCCATCCCAGCTGTGCCTCATAATTGTCCCTTAAGCAATGGCCACTGTCTCCCACCATGGCCAGGGATTTGAAAAAAATTACTTAAATTGCTCCAAAGTTAGAAGCCAATTCAAAATTAGGTGATGGGAATCCCATTCTTAACACTTGTGAACAATAGATACACACAGGATCAGAAACACACCCCTGAGTGCATACTGAATATTATTCTCCCTACCTTTTAAGATTCAAACATTTGCAACCAACATTAAACTCAAGAAAATAATATTTGGAACTTTTTTGCCCTCCAGAAAATGCTACTGTGTTCCACCCTCTGCTGCCCTGAGCCAGGCTGAACGGTCTGACTGATTAAGGGCAAACATCTGTGCGCATTAGTTGATGGGTGAACCAAGACTTCCCAAAGGACCCAGTGGTGTATGTAATTCACTGGCATTGAGAGAGGACCATCCTGTGTGAAATCATGCTCTTTTTACTCTGTTACAATGGGCAGCCGAAAAAGGAAGCCTTCAAAATCTTTAGTCATCGTTGAGGATGGCAGTCTTTATATTAAATGCTCCGGGAAGACACTGCAGGCATTGGCTGCTGTGACTATTGCCTCTATTTTTGGTTCTTCAGCCGTCAATAAACAGGCTTATAGAAAGGCAGAGCTAAATCAAGAGGCCTGGCCCCTTCTTTCATAGCCATTTGTGTCAGTCATTGACTGATGCAAATCATCTTAATATCTGACATCAGTTTTTACCTACAGGTGCTATACCCAAGGTGGACATGCTCCAGATCTCCTCCTCTCTGCTACTCAGAAACCCTCTTCTAATTTCTAGCTTCTAGGTTCATTCATGGCTAACTCTGAAAACATTTTTTTTCCTTTTTTTTTTTTTCTTTAACTCTCTATTTAAATAACACACAGCAGCCTGAACAGTTTGTTAGCAGGGCTATAAGTTGTCACCCACCAAAGGCTTTGAGAACCCCTGGCTTCAGCACAAATTGGATCACAACTAATGGCATTTGCCGTTTTTCACAGGAAAGGAGAGTGGACTTTGTGGGTCAGATGTTGCTGTGACCTAAGTGTTGTGTTGGAAGACACATTTTTGTCTAACAACCATTTTATCTGCAGCATTAGTCAGAGATGAATTTCTCTGTCCTTTGTCCCAGGGCTCTGTTTTTTGGCACCACCTGACATTTGACTCAAGAATCAGTCAGTATTTCCATAATGATTAACCCACTGATTGTCAGTGTTCACAGCTCAGTGTTAAACATGGGAATACTTGGATTGTACAGATGCCAAGTGACCGTTGCTAACCAAATAAAAACGTGTCTTGAAAGCCACCTTCCTGGGCACCCTCAGAGCTGTGGAGTAGCCTCAGGAGGCAATCAGGAGGGCTCTTGCTTTTGGCTGTGTTACACAGCACTTCCAATGCAGTAATTACAGTTCAGAGCAAAACATGTGATTGGCAATTTCAGGGAAAGAGTTAAAAAAGAAAAAAAAAAAGGAGAAGTTTTGGAGCTGGAAGAATCTGAAGGATATGACGTTCTCAAAGGATTTCAGTTTCTTGAAATAAAAAGTTTTGTTTGACTTAGCCATTTTCTGTCCCTTTTGAAGCCAATTTGCTTCTCCAGAAATGCCAACAGTTTTCATTTTTAGCTCCTCAGAAAGGCTTGGGGATTTTTTTTATCTTCTGCATGTTTTCAGAAGAATATGTGGAGCCAGAAAGTTATTTCAAACAAACAAACAAATGAGAAAATAACAAAGTGCTTGATTATAAAATGAAACATTTCATATTTTCTTGTCCTCAAAAAATTTAAGAATTTTGAGGTTTCTCTCTACATGTTTTTTCATTAGAGAAACTTTCATCTCAGAAGTGTTTCTGGGGGCTAATTAGAGGTAAACTACAGGTGCAGAAGGGGTGCTGTGGAAAGACAGTGAGCTAGGAAATCTCTTTTTATTTGTGTCTTTTCCTTTGCACTCAGGCAGACAGTAAGAAGTGTAATGCCAGGAAAAGCCAAATACTTCAACATAAGAATCGATAAGGTCATGAGAAATCCTTCTTATCTTCAGTGCTTTGCATCCTGAAAGCAGGGAAACCAGATCTTTTCTTCCATGATTGTTTTTGATGTTGAGCGAGTCCCTACACTGAGTATGATGGAGCAAAACTTTCCTAGTGTGCTGCAAGTTGGAGAGGCTCTGGCAAGAGGATGCAGTGATAACCAGCTCTGTCAGGAGAGGAAAGAATATGGTCCCTAGCCTCAGAGCATTCAAGGCAGGAAGAGTCTGCTGGAAGAGAGGAAAAAAACAGGTCAGAATATTGAACTGCCACTCCAGTGACGCAACTCTGACCTGGAATGACAGCATATATGGGTCCAGGAGATCACGGGATGTTTGTAAAATAGATCTTCTCTCTTGTGTAAGCAAGAGGATAAAATTATCCTGGCAACAGCTGTTGTTTCCCAGAATGAGGATCAAGGCTGGCTGTTTTTTCCTGCAGTATTCAAGACATCAGGCCTTCCTAACCCCATGATCCTGCGGTTGCTGTCCTGTGCAAGTGGTCTCAAACACACAGAGATACACATTTCTCCCTGACACAGTATCCATGCTAGTGTGGCATAAGGTTTCTCCTAACATCTCACACCATGTAAATCTGCTTCCTTACTCATTTTTGCAACATGAGAAATGGTAGAAGGAAGAATGGGGAATGCAGAGAAAAGGAGGGAAGACAGAAGAGAAAAACAGAGTAAATCAAGTGAGTTTGGCAATATAATAGTCTTGCAGCACGCTTGGGTCTTGAGCAACAGACAACATTGAAGCTCATTTACATGGCTAAAAGATAAGTCCCCTTTCCAGTTTTTAAAGAGGACATGGACTTTCTTGAAGTCTCTATCCAAATATGTGCTCAGCTAGATCCCATTGCCGAGGGTGGCAGATTCAGCTTGTTGGAAGAGGAATCAGGGTGGTTGGAGAAGCAAATGTCTCTCCATGTGTCACTCAACAATCCAGCACCGCCCAGGGAGGTGAGAGTCAGAGCCATGCAGGGTTCCAGCTCAAGCAGACTGGGGGCTTCTTTGGGGTTTGCTGCTCACTGGCTGACTGACATCCTACACAACTCCTTCGGCTTCATGCTGGTAGGTCAGGTGTGGGCTCAGCAAAGATAAAGTGCCTTTCCACCACGCCATGAAACCATGCTGCTCCTCTTCCCCCTCTGAAGGAATCCACATTCTCAAATTTTTATTTTCCTGAGCTAATAAGAGGGTGAGTAATAGATTTCTTTTTTTACTGGCAGTGCTCACCACCAAAGAGTGGGCCTGCATCTGCTGCTGAGATAAATCAGAGGAGATGGCAGAGTGGTCAGGCAAGCATCTGACCAGAGCTTTAACACTGCATTTAATTTACAAGCAGGGGGAAGGTTTAATATTTCCATCCTCCTCTAAATACACTCATGCGGCATCCCTCCACCTGTCTCCTAAGGAGCTGGGCTAATTGCCACAGACTGAAGAGCTGAGCCCAAACTGATTTTACAGGGTTAGGGTACTGCAGCCAAGCATGGCTGTGGACAGAAGCATTAGGTGTTACAACATGGCAATAAGGGACCCAGTTATCAACAGCTGAAGAGCAAGCAAACACCTGGCTGGCTAGGTTGCAATATAAAAGTTTATTTGGATTTTAAAGAGATGTGCAGTCAGATGCTGGCTATAACAGGTAAAAAGCAGCAAGCTACAGTCTCTCCATCAAGATATGGCTCCTTGAGCATGCCATCTTCATCATACAGATACAGTGTACCTTTTGTGTGTCCCATCCTCACAGCACTCCGCTGACCACATGCTCCCAGCACCTCCCAATCCCATAACCCTGGCAGAGTTTAACACCATGAGGCTCAAGGAGAAGAACATCACTTCCATTCTGCCCATAATATCCCACTGTAGCAGTTTGCAGATTTCTCTAGCATCCAGGGCAGTGGAGTCATGAATCACCATGTCTCTAGAGGACAGCAAGGGTATCCGTCAGTACTCTACCCCCCTCTCCCTGCAGTTGTCTGCTGGGCTTATGGGAATAATGCCCCCAAGTACACTGCAGCTGGCCTGATTATCAAAGATCTTCAGCTGAGATCTTTTCGCACGGTGCAAAGTGCCAGCTGCAGAACAGCTAACCTGATATTGAAGGACACATTGCATTACAGCCTCTGAACTGCCTTTGTTTTAAAAGTGCTGTCTTTTGTATGTAACTCTTCAACTTTCCGTCTCTTTTTACCTTCTCTGAGGCCACTCTCTGCTTCCTTTTTTCGGTCCTTATTTTAATTCTCCTGGTCAGGCAGTTTTCCTGTCTGTGACATAACCATCTGTTTGTGGCTTCAGCTCACTGAACCTAAATTTTAGGCATCTGTGCTATACTAGTGATCTAAACTCCTATGGCTGATGGAGAAAGAGACACTCCAGAAAACAAATCTTTCCTTCTCATTTTGATTTCTTGTTTAGACTGGCAGAAATCCTCTCATGGAGGATTTCCTCCTTTCCAGAATCTATAAAGCAAGTTTCATTAATACAAGCCACTCACTTTTTAGATAACCAGAATATGGTGAGCTGACTCCTGCCCCTATCTTCATTGAAGTGAAAGATGAATTTTCTCCTGTAGCTTCCTGGTGAGCTTTTTAAATAAGTATAAACTCATAGGAAGTTCTGGGGTTTTTTTCATTTTTAAAAAGGAGAGGTTGATATGACTAGACTATTAGGAAGGTTTAATGCCAGTATCGAAGTAGCACTTTCCACCTTCAGTTCACATCAAACTGTTGTTCAGTTCATCTGTATTTAATGAGTTTGAGCTGCCATCAGTAGACATGACAGGTGCTGTCTTAGTTTACAGGGGCTGGACTGGAGCCTTGCAGAGTGAAAGCTATGAATTTGCTCTGCTTCTCCCCAAATCAGCCTCTCTCTACCACTTTGTACCCTCCACGCAGCCAGGAGTCTTGCAGCATCAGTGCACTTCTCATCATCAAAGCCTCTCAAATGCTTTAAAACACAGTATCTACAGGAATCACTTCTAGGACCTGAATACAAATATTCTACATCAGAATGAGACTTTTGTTCTGGCACAAATTTACTGCATGGTCTATGGATGGCTCTGTTCATCTGAGCACAAAGGTGTCTCCAATACCTTCCTAACATGCAGATGAAATAATGGGGTTTTTTTAACATCATTCTGAAGCATCACATAATGCTCTCAAGAGGGAAAGGAAGAATGTTATTTCCAGTTTAAGCCAGCATGAAAATTGCATTTCTAAGACCACACATTCAAAATCATGAGTTCTGCTGCAGAAATCAGGATTTAAACTTTGAATCACAAACATCTATTTAACATGAAGAAGCATGACATGAATAGTGTTTGATTTCAAGTTTTTAAGTCTTTTAAATATAAATTTCTAGTTGTATAGGCCAACTCCAAATTTAAGGAGCTCATTGTTATTCTTAGCTAAAATGGAGAAGATATGCAACCATCTGACTCCAAGATGTTTTAAGAAAAAACAACAGCAGTGTGCCAGGGTGGACTTGGGGGCAATTTTAATGAAGAAATTTGATTAAAGGATACAATTCTTCCATTCTCCCCATCCCGTCAACCCAAACCTGGAGGTAGAAATTTGAACACAGATCAATTTTAAACCATTACTTCAGGCTATGGGGTTTTGGCCCGCTCACTACTTACTGTTAATATCAAAGCATGAAGAGTTTTACATGCAGAGCAATAGGGGTTTTTTTCACCTAGCTAACAACCCTTTCTCTGACTGTGGCTAGATGAGCTGCTGAGATGTGAGAGCGCTAGGTGGAAAGTCAGCCATCCCCGGACTCTTGCCTTGTCTCCTTCTCACCACCACTGCTGAATACATCCGCTAAATGGTTAGTGTAGGCAGCTCTACAATCACCTCCAAACCCAGCTCCTTCAGAACAGCCTGGATTGTTTTTTGGAGCAGTTAACAAGCAGTTGAGTTGGTGGGTTGGGAAGAGAATGGAGGGAACAGAGATAAACAGCTGTAGAGTAATAACTTTTTAAGGGGATCGGCTGCCACATCATGTCTGATCACAGATTTGTTGTCAAGCATCTGTTTTCCTCCTACCTCCTGATGTGGTCCGGCTTCTTTGCTCTGCTCCCCCCTTCATTTTCAGAGATCATGTTTCTTTTATTCTTATATATCCTTCTGGGTACAGAAAAGGCTCAGCAACTCCACAGGCCCTGCCAGTGTGTTTGAGAATTTCCCCTCCATCCTCTTGTATGCTCTACTGCCTAAAAATGTCATGCCAAACAGGCTTAATCAAGCTTCCCTGAACTAGTTAAACCTCTGGGGAGTCCAAATTTGTATATTTTCTTAGTCAGAGTAATATTACAGAAAATATTGAATGACAGTTAAAACCACATCTGGATCTTGCTCTATTATAATGCATCCATAGCCCTGAGGGGAAGCAGTGTGGTTTAGTGATTCAGGAAACCTGGGTTTTATTCCCAGTTCCTCCACTGCCTTGGGTGACCTTAGCTAAGTTATTTCACTGCCCTGTGCTTCAGTTTTGCCATCTATGAAAATGGGGGCAGTGATACTGTCTCCTGCCCAAGGTCCTTTGATAGCCTCTGAAGGCAAGTGCCAAGCATTATTGCTCAGCCTCCCATGCCATTTCCACCTGGGATTGCATGCAGACAGGTGGTGTGCCCCACATCTTTCCTCCCTATGTGCACACAAGTTTCTCCACAGCTTGGTGCACCTCTGCAGACTTCGTGAAGCTCTCCCACCTCTCTCTGCCACTGCTGCAACTGGCCATGTCCAACACAGCTGGAGCTGTGGCCCTGTCCCTGATGCATGAGACCCATGAGCCAGAGGGATGCCAGAGGCAGGAACAGCATCTGGGGTCTGTGCCGCCCAGCTTGACCTGATAGGAAAATACCCCAGTCAGTGTCAGCCCTGTCATTTCTCCTGCTGTGCTATGCATGTATTTAATGGCCTGCCACGCTAGTTTGTATATGTCGGCAGAGACAGAAGCAGAGAGGTTTGTGCAGTCTGAAGGTCGCAATCGCTCTCTCCTTTTGCCAAAAAAACTTGAGGAAGAAAATAGAAGCATCTGTAACATAGAATCTGTGTCCTGTGGAGAAGGGGTGAATACATCCAACTCCTCCACAGGTCAGCACAAAATAGCAGTTGTCCTTCTGGGCATTACATGGCTCACCTAGCTGGAACCTACCAACACATAAACAGTTAAGCACCTAAAGAGCACAAAGTGACAAGCCCTGCTTTTCCTTTGAGAAATATTCCCATATTTCCCAGGTTACAACCCACTAGATAACAACCTTGAGCTGAATGTTATCACGGATGAGATTTCCCACTGCAGGAACATACAGGATACTTTTTTGGTTTACTACCCACTCAAAAAGAAAAAAACTGCATACAGCTAAATAAAGTGAAGGTTCACAGCTCTGACAAAGCCTTTCAGTGGGAATCTGGGATGCTTTTCAAGTGTTACCGACTGCTTTATTTTCCCATGGCTCTTTCCAAGATAATAATTGCTCCACAGATGTTTCCCTCAGGACAGTGAGATGTACAGGTACTGGGGCGAAAGCCGAGGCTTTGGGCTATCATTCACAAGGCTACTGTTACCTGCTGTGTTCTTGCAGAGTGCAGCCTTTTCCCATCACAGAATTTCTTAGGTGTCTGGTTTATCAGAAACGCTGTAAATCTGAGCCTTCTGGCTAATTGTGCCTGATTTACATGAATGACGTGGTTGTGTCTCTATGTAACGTGAATAGGAAAAGGGAAGGTCCTTTATTTCTGCCACACACAATAACTTGCCCATGCCCAAATGCACGACCCTGAAATATGTTACTCAGCACTCTGGGAGGACATCTGAGAAGATTTGAGCTTCTGGCTTTTGACACATTACCAGCTTTTTTACAGGTCCTACAAAACCTATAATGCAATGTTTTGTGTCTAGTCTTCAACTTTATGTGTGCTTTTCTCTATCCTTAACCTAGCAGAAGCAATCTGGACTCTCCCTTTGCTTGAGGATGCAGTACCACCTTAGGAAGAAGGGACTTTGCTTAACACCACCCAGTGTCACTGTGAACAGGGTAGTTGTCTTCCTTCCTAGTAACGCTGCCACCTCTGCCTCCTTCATTTAAAAATAGGCCCATTAAAGCAAATGACTCAGGCTATCCCCTCATGTGGTAATTTGAGGTCTGTGAATGTCAGTTCCTTGGGCACTCACCTAGTTACAATTTATGAACATGATTTATGAACATAATGGACATAATTTGTGACTGCTTGTGATGAGTATGTTTATACAAACTCAGGTGATGGGAGGAGAAGCTTCTATTTGTGGAACATGCACTGGTCATTGGACCACTAGGCTTGTCTTAGCAGACCACCCAGGGAAGGTGTTGGCAGTGCTCACTGCAGTTCTGCTAAAAGATCTATGGGCTAAACCATCCTCCAAGGAGCAGGGATGGTAGGTTTGGGTACCAAGCTAAATCCAGAAGCAGGTGAGACACACTACTAAGAGGACAGACACATGCATGAAGCAAATTTTGAAACAAACAAAATTGCTATTGTTTGCCTGACAAACCTAGTGGCTTTCTACAACAGAGTGACTGCATCAGTGGACAAGGGACGACCTGTGGATGTGATCTA
>JANIJG010005694.1:191355-212194 GCA_024611175.1 Megaceryle torquata
TGAGGATGTCCCTGCTCTCAGCAGGGGGGTTGGACTAGATGACCTCTAGAGGTCCCTTCCAACCCAGACATTTCTGTTTCTATGTTTCTAAATGAAAGGAAGGGCTGCTTCACAGCACATTCATACCCCATGAGAGAGACCCACTTAAAGGAACTGATAGCACAAGTCTTCCTTCATGCTTCCAAGTCTGCTCCTGAAACACTCTCTTTATCTAACTTAAGATAGGCCCAGAGCTGCATATTACCAGTGCTTCTCTGTAGGAGCAGAGGAGGGGACTTCCCACCACTTTCACTTTCCAGAAAGGATGACCATCTAATAGCTCCTCACAACCTGACCATTCTGATGGTCATTCGGATAATCAAGAACTCTTCCGACATGGCGGCTTTTATGCAGAACCTAAGAAATTGGAAGGAACGATTTGCTCTCTTTCCTCAGCCCATTGTAGGTCCAGCCAACATGCATGTTATATGCTTCCAGACACAACAGAAGCACTTTTTTCTCTACAAGTGCAGGGGAGAGGAAAGGGAGTGAGAAACCCTGAATGCAGCTGCAAAACTTGGCTGTGACTTGATTGGGCAAAATGTTGAGCACTATGGGGGTCTGGCCAGGCAAGGATTTGTACAGAGTTCAAAGAAAAATATACTCCACCTTAGATTGCTCTTTTAAACTGTTTTTTCTTTGCTTCTCTCCCATATAACAACAGAGGGAATATTTTCTGCCTAGTCACATTCACACACACAAGCCAGCTTGAAAAAGAAGCCAGATATATCACTTGGGATTATATCCAACAGTCTCCTCAAAATAGAAAGCCAACGAGAGAAAACACTTGGTCACTGCCAAACTCCAGTGCCTCTGTCTGAGTTGAGCTCCTTGGAGCCAAAGTGGTCACTGTAATGTCAGGACATTGGATTCCATCAAATCTGAGTTCATTGCAAGGAGCCTTACTTGGGAAAGGCAGGGAATGTTTCCAGGGATGGGGCCTCAACCACCTCCCCAGGCAACCTGTTCCAGTGCTCCACCACCCTGATGGTAAAGAACTTCTTCCTAACATCCAATATACCCTTCTCTAGTTGTTATCTAAGAATTAAGACTGGTGCTTTGTACGCTTATTCTCCTTCAGACTGGAACTTGAAGCTTGTGAAAACAGTTATATTTAGCTGTCTCACTCAGCTTGAGACAAAACTTGATAAAACCTGTATTCAAATGAAGTGCCAATCAAAAGAATATGAAAAAGCAGCTTAATAGCATTAATTACTTAGTTCAAGGGAGCACTTCTGTAATAATTAAGGACACATTTAAACAGGCATGAGTAACTTTTTCACTTCTCTATGGGCAGTTTTGGGCTGGATCATGGAGGGTGGTGGAAGGAGGAAAAGGGACTTGCAAGCACAAGAAATTAACAGTGTTATAGAAAGAGAGAAAAAAAAGGGCAAAGTCAAGGACACAGCATTGTCTCAGATCTGACAGATAAATATGAAAGGGGCTGTGGTTGGCAGCTCAATGCCCTTCTGACTGCAGGATAGAACTGAAAATAGCTGATAGTGAATGCAGAAGAAAATTAAATGGAAGCAGGCATGTTTTTAGTTCTCTGAGATAAGGTCCAGCATATGCATTTATAGTGTTTGGTAGGGACAAGACCAGAGAAGGAAGGACTCTGTAAAATCCTAGAAGGGCTTTTCAACCCACAGAATCAGAAACGTTGTCCAAGGAACTGAAGAAACAATAGATCAGTATAATGCCAAGCTGCGCAAAATGGCTGACTCATGCAATTATCAGAGCCACTATCACCAAGCAGAACAATATGCCCAAATTGAAAAGGAATGTTAGAAAGACATGGGAAGACTCAGCTGAACCAATCACATGCCAGTTTCAAAATCAGGGCTGGAAAGAAGCTGGGAATACATTGTACAAGACAAAAATTTGCAAATGTTCTCATTCATCTTCCTGTCAAGTTGAGTGGGCACCCAGAGCAAAGGCTCAGCTGCCTTTGGAGAGAGGATCTCTTCAGGCAAGCTGACCTGCCACCCTATGTAGCCTAATACGCAGATGAGCTGGAATGTCATCTTGCAGAGTTTCTCAAGAGTAGGAGCCAAGATCCAGGACTGATGAAACTGCCTGGCCTTAATAATGGACAGAACCTCAGCCAGCAGTTACCAAGCAATGAAACCCAATTTCATATGCTCTATGTCTGTGCTTTATCCAGGAACAGCTTTTGGATCATGATACACCAGAGTATTGCTACTGTCAGGCACAAGGTGAATTTCCTAATTTTAATAAATTATATTATACTAAATTAAATCTTAAAATTGCTAACACATTCTCACAGAGATAGACAAAACCCAACAAAAGTATTAGGCCAGCCATTCTCAAATTTCTGCTTGTAGCCTTGATAGCATCCATAATCACTAATATTAATACACACATATGTAATACGCATATATACCTCTCTGCATTACTAGTCCTAGAACTATTAGAGCTTGGAGCAAAAGTGTAAGTGAAAAAGGGGTCTCTGATGAGAAGCAAAATCTCAACCTTGGACTACTGCATAGTTCCCCAGTCAGGATTCAGTTAGTTCCTCAGAATAAATCCTAGTCCAAAGAGGAAGAAACATCAATGTAAATCATAAATCCTTGTTTGTGCAACAGGCTGGTCAGTGGCCATGAACTTGACTGCAGCTGAACACCAAGAACTGAGTAAGAGCAGAAGCTACAAGCTCATTAGAAGAAACTCAAAAGGAGACTCCCCATGTAGACCCTGCTGCTTGTTGTTCACTGTCATTCAGCCACTCCCAGGCATTTCTGGAAAGCAGATATTTGGCTAGGCATCATGTCTTCTGCTCAGTAACTATCAGAATAGATGCCAGAACATAGCTCACCCATCAGAAGATCAAATGGAGAACATACTCATATGGTCAAAAGACAGATGTTCTTTAAATCACCAGCCCACCTGTGTAGCGTTAAGATGGACAGAGGAGCCTTTGAAATCCTGCTTCCTAAGAGCACATGAGTTAACACTATCCTTCCTCTCTGAGCTAAGTTATAGTTCTGTAGACTTTAGGATCATTGCTGGTATATTTTAACTACTCGAGCAGAACATGGCATTTAGGATTAATTTTGCTCTCTGTGATAAACCAGACAATAAGGCCATTAAAATGGACCATGATATGAACAGGAGGGAAGGTATAATGCTAAAGTATAGGGAGTAAGGAGTGCTTTACTCCTTGAACATGCTTATTGCAAAAGGATAGGTACCACATCCAGCAATGACCTGGTCCTTTCCCTTCCTGTCCTATGAGAAAAAATACCCAATGCACCTGACCAAATCTGGTTCTCTTTAGCTGAAGACTTGCTAAGGTCTCAGAACAGAGCACAGCAATATTGCATGAAGTTTCACAATAACGAGCCACTATCCTTGTCATCACCTGTCCTGGTTTACTTGGTCATACAGTCTGCCCAGTTTCTGAACAAAAGCTGGTTTATCTGTAATACAGCTATTTTTAAGAAAACAATTAACTGACTGCTCACAAAGCCTTCATTATTTAATTCTGAAGTGAGGGCTTTGGAGATGTGAAAATGCTTTTATATGTTGGATGTAGCCGTGAGTCTGTATACTTTCTGGTTTTGTTTTCAGAGCAAAAGTTGGAACAAAGATAGCAAGACTAAATCTGAGCCCCTTTTTTTTGCTGGTAATCCTCTTGGACCCAGTCCAATTCTGTCATCAAGTAACTCTTTACTCTCTCACAGACTTTGCACCCATTTCCTCACTCTGCGTTTTCTTGAGGAAGCACTGCATGTTCTGCAAGCAGCTGATCTGTAAATAGAAGCCTTGTTGGCATCACCAACACCTTTTCCTATATTTGGGGTTTTTCTTAAATGATGTGAACCAAATAGTTAATAAAACAGTCCATGCTTCGCCCAGACATACGCTTTTAGGCAAATGAACATGACATCCTTCTGCTCTGAGGGGGGGAATCAGCAACTGCTATTTGAGTACTAAATAACAGTGTTTCCATGGCTGCCGGGAAAGGACATTTTCATCTTCAGGGTTTTAAAAGAAGAGTTGGGATCAGAAAGTTTCTTCTAGAGTAGCCTTATAGGCCCACATTTTTTCCCTTACATTGTATCAGGAGAGCATCAGACAAAAAAAAAATTATCATCTCCATCAAATAAAATTCTGACTAAAGGGACTTAGATAGCTTTTCACAGCAGTTAAAGTATTCTATTTCTGGGATAAAAATGGATCCTATTTTTTTTGTGGTATTGATACTCCTCTTATAAGATCTATTATAAAAATGTTACATTTTTCATAAATGGGACATCTAAAAGTTTAGTTTCTAACCAGAAAATGTTAGTTTTACCAAAACCTTTCTTGAAATAGACATTCATCAAAATTCATATGTATGCCTGGAGTTTTCCTCTTTCCATGTTTTGTTATCTTATGAGGGGGGAAAAAAAAAAAAAAAAAAAAAAAAGTTTCCTTGGGAAATTTCCAGACCACTTCTATTCATGATGTTGTCTGGTTTTGTAGTATCTGAACACTGGTGCTCTAAAATCAGGACTGGTAAATACTTCTTTAGGTTTGAAATCCCCAGTCACTTCAGTCCTGTATACTGCTGAGACAGACGGGTCAATGCAAAATGGCAGGGAAGCAGTGCAGTTAGTGGTGGGTTTATACTTATGTCTAGCATCTCAAGTCTAGCTATGACCAAACCAATTACATTTCCTTCCCTTCCCTTCCCTTCCCTTCCCTTCCCTTCCCTTCCCTTCCCTTCCCTTCCCTTCCCTTCCCTTCCCTTCCCTTCTTCCCTTCCCTTCCCTTTCCTTCCCTTCCCTTTCCCTCTCACTAAAATGAGTAGAACCAAAAGATAGGAATTGACGTATTCCCAGAAATCTGAATATGGAATAATCAAAACTTCAGTTCATGGGCATCTTTCTAAGGAAATAAGACAATGTTTTTACCAAGAATGCCAGCATAGGCTATGTCTGCATCTGTTCAGAGTGGCATGCTAAGAGCAGATCTGTAGCATGCAACAGATGATTCAAAAAGCCAGCATCCACGCTGTATGTATTCTTGATGTTTTCCCTCCAGCTACCTCTAGTTTGGCTCCATGGACAGAAATGTTCTAGTGTGGATGGAGAACCGTACTTTCTCTTCTAATTAGCTTCACCTCATTCACTGATGGAAACTGAAGTTTTCTTATGGGTAAGTGAGCATTGCTTACACAAATTTCCTGACCCAGACTAATGCAGCCAGGTAGCTGCATGCAGTATCACACTGAAGCATGTCCAAACCTTCAGCAAGTTTGAATAACATTTTCTTCACTCACAAAAAGAGACAGGTACAGTAATATATTCTTTACATCTCATTCAATTTTGTACCAAGTTTAAGACATGCCTGTAAAGGATAACAACAAACTATTGTACATTTCATGTCTACAAAACCAGACCACCCCATAACTGTGATATGATTTACTCTTGCCTTCTGTATTTTTTAAACATGAACTTATACTGGGTTACATGGCAGGTAAATAAGAGTCAGGGGATTCCTTGGGTAGACCCAGTGAATTTCACACTTATCTTACCTGGGCACTGTGGATATGAGAACCATGCAAGCAAGATACTCCATATATTTTGCTACCTGATGTTTCTTCCTAAATCCTTTTCACTCTACACCCATTCCTGACCTTATATTTCTCCAGATAATGCTAGCTACATTCACCAAAGTTGTACACCCTAGCAGGTGTATCTACATGAGCTGTAGTCATACTTCTGACTGTGGGGTGGATTTAGCTCCCAAGGTATGCACCCCTGAATTGAGCCTGACTTCCTGAGATGGCAGGAGCTAAATCTATAGGGTTATGTGTGCACTATTCATGGTACTTCGATGGGTTTTGATGGTTGAACTCCAAGTGCAATTGCAGTGCAAGGAAGGATCACACAGAGCCAGAGAGAATCCCTCCTAACATAGCTACCTACTGTTCTTCCCAGGGGATTGCTGCTGAACTGTAAAGAGAATATATCAAGAATGAATGGAGGGGCTTTGGTTTAAAGAGCAGATTGTGTCTGTCTTCCCAGTGGGATGACAAAGTCTTCATGGAATCCTAGTCTAAATGACAGATGTCCACTGATACATCTATGTAAACACCACAGGAAACGTATCAGGAGATAGCACTGCCCAACATTTCTGTTTTTAAACATTTCCATTTAAAATTTGAAAAATATTATAAAGACCATGAACCTACATAGAAAGTTCTAGCCCTGACCCACCACTAGTCACAGTGAGAAACCATAATAATCCCTGTCAATATGGGGGAGTACTGAGTTGAATCTGAAACCTCTCTTTCCCCCTAGAAAAAGAAGTTCTTAACTGAGAACCCAAGTGTCTCACAGAGGATTTGCTGCAGACCCAGCTGCCATGCCCATTCAAATGACTCATTTGAAAACAACTGTTTTCTGAAAGTCTTTGTTTATGGATATTTGAGCAAATAAATGTCAGCTCCTCCTCCCTGGTTATTAATGATACAGTTGCTCAGCTCTGTCTGCACAAATTCTGCATCCTTATCTGGTGCCTCATCTCAGACACAAACTGAATGACTGAGATAAACCATGTGCATCTCCTGTACTTCAGCATCATCAGCAACAGCTAATCTCTTCTGCAACCACCAACCAAGCTCTACCTGCAGGGGATCCATGGGGGTGAATATCATAAGAAGAGCTATTGTCTCTTCATATCCAGATGCCTTCTCTTGAAACCCATGGCAAGGGGTGGGAGTCATTGTCTTGCCTAAGAAAAACTGAATCAAGGTGACTTCTTCAGGGGTGGTCGAGACAACCGATTAGGTAGTCAGCTCAAGAAATTAAGGATCCTCTTGTTCTCCTTTCCCCTCCCATTATAATTTTTGTAGGTTGGGGTACAGATCATTGACGATTTTGGTTCAAGAAAAATATAGCAAAGCAGATAGGATTTTTTTTTTAATAGACAAATACCAATTCATGTCACCTTAGACTGTTGGAAAGAAAGAGTTAACACTACAGTATTTTGTTTTGAATGTGTTAGTTGTCAAAAGTATAGGTTCAAGTTTTTTTTCTTTTTATTCAAAATATATTTCCATTTTAAACTATAAAAAGAAATTGCAGAACAATTTTAAAGATTAAAATTTAAACAAAGTATTTTTAAAATCTGATTTTTTGTGTAGTTTTTTAGTTTGACAATATAAAGGAATTGTTCATTTCATAAAATTTTTGTCAATACAAGAGAAGAAAAATTTTAAAAACTAGTTCAAAAATCTCAAAAATGTCCTTAGGAAAAGAGTTCCTTTCATAGACAGGTATTTGTCTAACAAAAGCAAATGAACAGTTTTGACTCTGTCTGGTAAGTGCAATGGCAGTGATGGAAAAATAGATTATAGTAACACTGTATACTCTAAGCTATCCATTTAGACATCTTTTTAAGTATGACTGATGTCTGTAATAACCTAATCTTTAATTTTATTTATATACTCAATCAAACAAAAATGGTGACTTCCAAAGTTTCAGTGTTTCAGCTGACTTAAAATACAGGTCTGTGTACATGCATGGTGTAGTGGGAGAAGCCAAGAGACCTGCACCAGTGACTATCCTTTGTCTCCCTTGCACCTTTCACCTCTTATGAATTGGGATCCAGCTGCTCATTCCTCTAATGTAAATCCCTGATTAGCTTCTTTCTACACTTGGAGTTGCCGTAGCAAAGAAATAGGCATGAAAATGTTTTTATTGTTTTGGAGCCAGAGACCTGGATTGTCCTTTATTTCCTAGCTCTCTCAAGCTAGGATACTTCAGCCTCGACCTTGACTGGTCCCAAAATGCTCATGAAACTTCCTACAGTCCTTGTTTCCAGACAGAACTAAGGACTGTCTTTTGTCTGTGATACTCATATAGAATTATTGCCAAATTGTCTGTCTCAGTCCTCCCTCTATTTATTTTCCCAGTATCTCTGGGAAAAGTCTTGTTAGATACTAATCAGACAGACTAAGGCTCTCCCCAAGACCAGATCTTTATTTGGTACAAGTGGAAAAATCCGACGGATTTCCATGAAACCAAAGCTGTTAAGTATATGGGGGGCCCATGGATATAGGCACATTATTACAGTAGTTTAGCAAGTTACCGCCTCTTCCTCTGAGGTTTAAAGTAACCCCTTTAACCTTATGGTTAGGACCAGGTCAAACACTTTTTGGCACATAAACTGATGGGCAAAGGCTCCATTACCTTAGCATATGCAGCTGCACTCCTGTATCAAAGTTTAGGAATCTTTTTAATGGAAGGCACATGTAATCATTCCAGGGAGGAAAAAAAAAAACCAACTAATCCATAAGCCTGCTGTGTAGCTTTACTATTTTGGTTTTCAACATAGTTCATTAGAGATCAAGACAGGACTTCATGTTCAGCTACTACCTTTATATTCTCCCATTTTCCTTGTTTGCTTGCATGTATGGGACTGTACATGGAAGCTGGAGAGCAAGGTATTCATTCTGGTTTTAATCCCAGTCATTTTGGGGACAATGGATCAGTTTTCAAACATTCTTCCACATGACTTACCCAGGATCACGTACCTACATCTACATCAGTTTCTGACAGTCTATACTAGCAGCTTCAGGACTGAAAAATCTTTCCTGTTATTGCTTTGATGACCTTCATGCTGGCTATTCCCAAGAGCTCAAAAACCCCGGCAAACTTCTGAAATAGTTTGTGATAACAGGTAAAAACATATAAATAAAGGGAATCTGCTTCATTGTTGCAAATGCCTTGGGAAAGGTGACAAAAGCCTGCAGTGCCTCAGACCTGATGGGAGGTTCCCCTTTGGGTTTGGCTTTTAATCATGTTCCTCTTCAGACTTAGTTATTGAAAGGCTTATGAGTCCCAGCTCCATCTCTGTCCCTCAGCTAGAGCAGCAATGCTCTGGTAACTCCAAGGTGTACATGAGGCAGATAAATATGACCAATTTAATTAGCTCAGCTCTTGCTCACAGTTTCAGTGTAGACCCAAAATAAGATAAACCCAGTGTGTCTGTTTTAGTCAGTGATAGGAACTTAATTCTGTTATCTACAAAGGCAGGCAGATATTAGATTAGATAGATAGATAGATAGATAGATAGATAGATAGATAGATAGATAGATAGATAGATAGATAGATAGATAGATAGAACAGCCTTAATTCATTCTAGTGATAAATCTATTTATTTAGCTATATTTATGTGGGATAATCTTGGCTGAAAAGTGGCCTCAAAAGAAGTCCCTGCGGCGTCAGTTTGCACAAACAAAGGCAAAGCAGCAACAAACAAATAACTCCATCTCATGTTCTGCATGGGACATAAAACACACAGCAAGCACTTTGTCTCTGGAATGTTTCCAGCAACATTTTACCAGAGGCAGTTTTGAAGGAGATGCTCTGTGCTTGTTTGGGGATTTGTGTGCACATGCCGTTATTCTGAGGGGAGAAGAAATGTATTTGTGAAGCTGAACCACAAAATGCAAAGAAGTTGCTCTAAGATCAATTCTGGAATTGTGTGCTTGGATTGATTGATTTTATTATATTTAACCATATATTTTTTCAAGAGTATGTTTGTTTGGATGGGAATAGATATAGAGAGTAAGGAAATACTAAGTCCTATTTTGGGGGAATCTGCTTCAATGTATTTAGACAGAACAGCCTTTGTGGGATGAAAAAAAGATTTGGAAATAGTCCCAGAAGAAGATTAGTGGTAAGGGAAGGGTCACACTTTCCTGAATCATCTGTTATCATCAGAGATAAGATACTGATTGAGCTGAACTTTGGCATGTTCTTGTCTGACCTCTTTAATACTTCTGTCACAAGAGTATTTTAACTTTCTGGCCAAAGATATCTTCTCTAGCTTTTTGCCTTCTCTATCCAGCAGGACCTGAAACAAGATAGTCAGCACAGAGACAATGATTTTAAACATAGACAGGAGCCAATTTCCTAAGCCATTTTAGACTCTCTAGGGTATCCTCAGCATCCTCATGGGCCTGCCATGGGGGAGGACCTATGCCCCACTCCTCTCATTCTGCATATCCAACAGAGGCCAGGTAGGACAGTCCACTGGTCCTAAAATGACACTGCTTCTTTTGTTTAGGCAGCCTAGTCCCACATACATTGTGGGTGTTGTGTTGTCACCAACAGAGACAGCTAATGGAAAGCAAGGGTGATCCCAGCCTAATGTCCCAGTCATTTCCTGGCCTTTCTAGTGTTCTGCCATTTGCCATTCCATTATCTATATCTAGAAGATACTGGAAGCATCTACTGCTCATAAGGTTCAAGAAGTGCCACTGGAGATATATGGGTTGTGCGTAATCTCTGTGGTCCCAGCACTATCCTCTAGACCGGTATGACCTCAAATCTGTGGCATTTCAAATACATTACTGAGTTTGGTCTCCACAAAACTGTTCACATGGCAGCCTTGAGAAGACAGGATTAAGGCAGGGCTGTGCTTATGGGCCTCCATGTACAAATGTAGCCACTCTGTCAGAGGACCAACATCCAGCCAAAGACAGGGGCAATCTGATTAAGATCACCTTCTCATTTCATATTTCACTACTTTCCCAAAGGCACAGGTTCAGAGCTGTCCAGTCCCAGGAAGCAAGAGTGAATATTTTGAGCCACCTGGACTTCAAGGGAATCAGCTAATTCATCTATGTTACCATGTAGATAAGCTTTCATCAGACTATTCATCATGTTTAAACATAAGCTTGGTAAAGTCCATCTCCCTTTGAACATGTTGTTCATTCTACTCCTTTCTTCATTAAAATTCCTGCCTGGTCCTCAAACACCAGCAGTCAGTGTCATTGTCAGACATGTCATTTAAGTCCCAATAAATCATTATTAGCGCCAGTGTTGTTTGGAAACACAGCTATTAATAAAGTACCTCAATGGAAACACAAAGAAGCAGCCAAGCAAAGACTGATGGTTGAGGTGGCATCACCCCCATTTTGCCAACAGGGACTCCCCCTCCATCACTCATGAAGGCCAGCAGCTCTGAAGACCTGCCAAGGAGAATGTCCTGCCTGCCTGGTAAAGGCAAAGCCCTGTGCTGGCCCATAGCAAGCTGAACCTGCCAAAGAAGTTCGGCTATGTCACAGGAAAAGACCAAAAAAATATCATTTAACTCAGAGCTGGAAGTGATGGTTCACAGCAGCAAGGCAATGCTGCACCCAATTGCCTGTATTAGCATCTGGCTTAGAGGAGTATTTCAACATCTCATGGCAAATGAAACCTTCTCTCATCCCCATGTGGGAGTGCTCACTCCCCCACGCACTTCAATGTTGCAGTGATGAGTCAAGGGAGGCTTGATGGATGGATGTTTGAATTAGCTGAGTAGCACACGCCGACTAGCAAAGCACATGGAGACCAAGTGTTTATTTTTCGAGTACAGCAGCATAAATCCCAAGCACCCATCCCTCCCCCGAAGGACAGCAGCCTGGCTCTCAATGCACACCACCACCCTTCATCCCACCTGCCTGCCCCTGCACCAAGCCAGCTGGATTTGCTATGTAGCCCAAAAAGTCCTCATACAAGGGATCTGGAGTTTATTTGTAGAAAGAGACAGAGGTACTGACTGTGGAGACAGAGCAGGAAAGGAGGGATAGTCTGCCAGCAGTTTCAGTAAGCACCCAGGATGTTCACACTTTGGAAAGTAAAACTTTGCCTCTGAATTGTAAGAGGTTGTGGCTGCTTTTGTCATCAAACATCCGGCTCAGGAGAGCAAATCACAGGGCATAAGATTGCCTGGGAATACCGTGTCTTTCTCTCCCCCTCCCCTCTTTTTCCCTTGTTCCCTTGCTAATAAAATGAAGATTCCCCCAAACCAAGCTCCCATCATGCTCTTTATCCTTTGCTGGGTAAGGTAAAGTCACTACCAGTGAGCCTGAACTGCTCCAGGCTTTTGTGCCTTTCTCTCCCCAAACTCCATCTTTTCAAATTACCTCCATCACAGAGAATGACCCAAGGGACACCAGACCTAAGGAGCTCCCTTCAGCAGACATTTCCTTCATGCTCATAGAAACACATAGAAGACCACACCATAGCTTGTGTGCACTCATGGACCTCACATGGGTGGCTGCGGAAAGGCGTGATTAGAGCAATGGGAATTAAACCTCTGATATTCTCCAAGTACATCTTGGGGAAGGTGTGTGTGTCTGTATGTGTGTGCATGTCTGTGTCTGTGTGTCTTTTGGCAGGGGGGAAAAGGATGGAGCGCAAGTCTCGCAGCTGCAGGTAGAAAACCAGATATTTCCCATCTTGCCCCTCCCCAGATCTATCACTGTAAATAGCTTGTCCTGCTTTCTCCTACTTCTTTTTTTTTGTGCTTTCTAAGTCTCTGCAACTCACATGAAAACACCCAACCTTAATTGGCACTGTCAGTTCCAGCTGACAGATATACCATAAACCACACCCAGCAATAAAAAATGTAATCCCCTTTCCCTCCCCCACAATGAAGTTCAATTACAGTGAGACAAGGAAGACTCCAGTGGATTGCTGTAGGCAGACTGCAATTTGCTGGATTTATGAAAAGATGTTGTAATCTTGCCAATACTTTGATGAGGACCACTTTGTGCTAATGAAATGAGGTGGTATTTACTCACTGGGAGACATTAAATCCCACTGAACTAATGGGTGGGTTTTAAGGCTGCCCTAGGTGCTTCACCATGAAACCCAGTGTGATTTACCAGCAAACAGTCAACTCCTACCCACTCTCACAAGCTTTGTGCTTCTCACAAACAGTCATGATGATTTGCTTTCCTTCCTGTTTCCATCACTGCTAACTGCCACAGCATTAGGGACTCCGCATGCATTTTCTTTCTCCTGCACAACTTCACAAATGCTTGCTGATGTTGTGTGGTGAAGCCTGCTCAGATACAGAATGAAGAGAAGCAGGGGATGTAAAAAGGAGCCATGCCCTCCAGTCAGACCCCTTTATCCTTTGGTACAGTGGAGACGTTCAAGGACTATTTCAGTCTGGAACTGTGCCCCATTCCCCTGAGCCCCTTCAACAAGAGCCTCAAGTGGGAGGTAAGAGGAAAACCCAAGCTGTTTTGAAAAATAAACACTTGGTCCCTATGATGTTTCAACCCTTCTCTGTATGCACAGCACCTCCTCTGCACCATTCCTGATCATGAACCACCACTGTGGTGCATGGAGGTGCCAGAGGAGAGGAGCATTAGTAATTCTCTGGCCAGGGATGGGCAGGGAAAAGGGGAACAGTCAAAAGCAGAGGTGGAGCTGGCTAAGGAAGGTGAGACGTAGCACAGCAACTATCTGGAGCCTTCCCAAGGGAAACCACAACCTGATGTGCTTGTTTTGCAGTGGGACCTTGAGGATAAAACTAAAGAGGACCCTTGGATCCTCTTCTCTGAGGTGGGTGGAGCAAGGGGGTCAGATTTGCTCAGCAAGTGGGAGGTGAGAGGGGGAAAGAGCAAGAATTATCCTGAAGGTTGGTGCAACCAAATTGCTCCTTGCTTTCTGTCCGGGGGCCAAGATACAAGCCTGTGACTGAGATGTGAGGAGAAAGATAGGTCGTAGGAAGTGTCCCAAGCCTTTGGATTTGGGTTTTGTCATCAGCAACCCTCGCAAGAAGAGATGAGGTCCTGGCCGATGACAGAAGTGGTCCCTGGGGATGCAGGGCTGGCAAACAGCAGACTCCAACACCCAAAGCTAAGACTTCAGAAGCAATGTGGGTAACGGCCTTGGCAGCATCAAGAGCAATATCCTGTTTCCCTGCTGCCTTGCTTCCTGGGTGGTCACTTCCCTGGAGAGGAGAGAGAGTGGAAGCACAGTCTGATAAGGAGGGGATGTGCAAAGTTAGATGGGGTGCAAGAGGAGAAGGAAAGGAGGACTAGGTGGAGGAAATCATGCCCCTGGTCCCTGTTGCCACCTCAGCATCGTGCTGCTCCCTAAGTGCTAGCTTCTCTCCTCACTGAGACAATTCCATTCTCCACTCCCATCACTGCCCAGAGCCCTCAAGAGCTGGGGGCTTACTGGTGCCATGCTGGGTGGGACATGAATCCCAGTGACAAGTTCAAGATGGGTTTGTGTGCCTGCACATGCTCTTTTGTGCACAGGCAGTAGTGATGGAGAGGAAAGTCAGTGCTGGCTTTTCCCAGGCTTTGCACTGTGCTTCTCCTCACTGGCAGGTCTGCCAGGGAGGAGAGGTAGGCAGACAGGAACGCAGGCTATGAGCAGAGGGGGAGGCGGAGGAGGTGACTGCTTGGGACAGGGATGCTGGCTTGTGCTGTGGGTCTCAGTGGTGATAGATCAGTGTGGGATGTCAGAGCCAGAGTGCATGTGGGGGAAGTTTGTACCGTCTGGTGCTGCTTAGATGTTCTCTCATCTTTGATAGAAACAATTGAATTTGAGAACTTGTTTCCCACAAGAAAGGCCCCCAGTGTTCATGAGGGAACAGATTACGGATTGTCCTAAAGATTCACAGTAGCCAGGGCAGTGGGGAAAGCCAAGTACCAGATGATTTCCTTGGAATGCAACAAATCTTTCAGTGTGATAAGAGCAACAATAGCTTTCCCTCTGGCACTCACTCTGACCTCATATCCAGCAGTTGACAGGATCTTCCTCTCTGGACAAGTGCTTTCCAGCAAGAGCAAAGCAAAGGTGAAGCCTAATGAACACTCTGGGATGGATGGGTCTGAAGGGACAAGTACAGGGCAACAGGCTGAGCAGAGGAGATGAGAGATGCCTCTGTGCCACCGGTGCTCCACTTGAATATGGCTCCTTTCTAGGGAGGGTGAGACAGCACTGGTCTAGATTCTCTGCTCAGCCCCAGCCCATGAATTTAAATGTCACATCCCTTCCAGGCATCTGCAGAGATCCACTGATCACAGGTACAAGAAAGGCTTGATGAAACTTCCTTTCTTCTTCCTTTCTTCACTTCATGATTTTTCATCTGTACCCACTTTGCCCTTGAAAATTGCCAGTAACATCTCTGGGGTGTGTAGACCTGCCACCACACTGACATACAAAGGTGAGTGGAAAGTGTAGCACATTGACTGATAGCTGCAGGCTGTCTGCAGAAAATATCCCTCCACAACATTATATTAATTTCCCAGTTTAGAAGTTAGGCCCTGGCCCATGAGAGCTAGAAGCATAACTTTTAAAAATGCAAGCTTTTTTTAACATGATTTACATATGATTGATGTAGTCCATGTATGATTAACACCTAGGCATAGAAGTTACATGCATTACAAGAAGGGCATCACAGTCAATGGTGACACTGATTGAACAGAGGAAACTCATTTATTCTAATTATTGCTCTGCAGATGAGTCAGAAAGGCCTGAGGGGTGTTATTTGTTAGAGGAACATCCTGAAAAGCCTGACTCCTGCCTGATGAAGGAAGAGAAAGAATTCCCTGGAGTTACCACAAGACATTCAAATAGCCATTCTCCTTGTGGCCTTTAATCCTGACATCCCAGATGATCTCATGTTTACATGAGGATTATTAATCCTCATCACAGCACAGAACAAGCTGCTCCCTTTTCTGAGAAACTTAACATTGTAACTTAACAGGCAAAAGACTTCTGAAGGCCATGGGCAGATGCAGCAGCATGAAGTAGCCATGACCAATGCAATGCAATGGTCACCTTTGAACTCCCCACTCCACAGTGGAGCTGGTGCACTGCACAGCCTGTGATTCACTGCACAAGCAGCTGCATTTCATCTGAAAGAGAAAAGTTGCCTATGAAACCACTAAACACAGCCCCGGGGGTGAATCTCCCACTGACCATATCACAGCTACTGCAGCCCATGATTCCTGATAGTAGTGATGGTGGGTTTTAGATTAATTCGCTGTCATTTCATCATTTACACTAAATGCCATGGTTCTTTGATAAACATTTCAGGCCTTTTTCCAAACAATTTTTCCATTCGGAGCTGATGAAAACAGGCTGTCAGCACTCCCAGTAGAAACACCCTGCTCGTGGCAACAGTCACTGTCTGGCCTAGTGGTCTCCCTGGAGAAAGTCCAAGTGGGAAGGCAGTCTCAAGGTTCCATTCCTGGAGCTGATTGAGTCTGGGAGGAAGGTGACCACTGTTTCAAGAAGCTGATGATGCTCTTTCCCTTTAAGGGACTTAGGGGACTACAGAGAGTGAGTTTTGTTAGCTTTAATGCTGGACTGAACACCAGCCAACCCAAAAAATGAGGAGGGGGATGATGGCAGCCCCCCATGCTGGGGCAGAGCAACCATTTGCCCAGGACAAAGCATGGGTTGTCTTCCAGGTGTTGGAGCTAGCTGCCTTCATCTGGTGAGCTCTCCAGCATCTTCTCCCTCCTTCCCTTACAGGTCTGCTGAGAAGCACTGACACCTGAAAGCACAGACCCCCAGATCACTGGGGGCTTCCTTGAGGAGACTGTCCTCCAAATGCTGATACTTCTGTATTCATCTCACAGAGCTAAATGAGGAACTCATTTCAGTGTGAGAGAAGTCTGGACCTGGACTCAAACACTGCACAAATAGAGTCCATCTCTATCTGTCATCAAACACAGAATTATGGCCAAATTCTGATTTTAGAGACTGCACCATGCTAAATCAGGGCCCATGGGACCTGCTGGGTCCATGATGGACACAATTCAAAAGATGTCCCTAAGAGGCAGGTGCTGGCCTGGAAAGGCATCTCAGACTTAATACCCCTTCCCTGGATTTCTGCATGGGTCCTTCAGCATCTTTCATCTGTGATTCCAAAGTTTGTCCTTATGAGATGAGTTCATTGTGGCCAAACTAAAGGGCAAAGCTTAACTAGATCACAAAGCAGGAGGGAAAGGATGATAGTCTGTATGTTGAGTTACGAGAGTCTGGCAGTTTCTTTTTGGAGTATTTATTAGGGTATTGTCCAAAGAGTCCTTCGCTGTTTATGACACAACATAAATACTGTCTCCCTTCACCTCCTGAAACAGTGAACTGTTCTTTGCTGCAATGCCTTTTACAGGTCATCTTGATAACCTCCCCCACAGGAGGAAGTGACAAAAATAGATCTCCCCACTTAAAAAATCTCTTTATTTGCACTATGCACCAATATTTTGCCTCTACTGATGTAATCAAACACCACTTTGACAGCGTGTGAAAAGTCTAAAATAAAGACTCCCTTAGTCTGGAAATCAGCACCTGGAAGTGTGCAATCAAGGATAGCTGAAGAGGAGAGAGAGCAGAGCTTGTATCCAATATACTGAGGCATTGTTCAAGACATCCAGCTTTTCTGAGAGCCAGTGACATCGGTAGAAGATAGTTGTTCTACAGAGAGATATGTAAATAATGAGGTGATTTTTTTCCTGGCTATGCTCCCTTTTCTCATCTGGACTTCTACTATAGGCAGATTTTTGAGGCCTTTTGTTGGACCTCTGTTGCTCCATGTATCTCCAAAAGTGTCAGAAGCATCTTCAGTGTGTGCTTATAATAATTAGACAGTGTATAAGGAGCTCTGTGTGGACTTTATGAGTATGACAAAGTCACAGAGGTATGTACAGAAGTCATGAAGTTTCTGGGGAGCTATTATACATGAGCATTATAGTCAAAACAACTTGAACCTGGTAGCCTTTTTTAATCTTCCATTGTTAGCAGGATGTGCTTGTCCATACACAGCTCACAAGCATAACTTTGATTCTAAGGCTTTATTTAGATAGACAGGAAAACCTAGACACAGAATTCATAGATAATAGCAGCTCACATGTAGAAGCTGAAGTAAAACACAGCCAGGCCAAAAAGAAGGGGCAAACATTCAGGCAAAATGACTTATTCCTCAAGTAACCAAATTTTAGTTGATGATACACCCTCCAGCACAGGAACTATTTTGCTGAGGATGAGGTGGTTTTTTTCTAGCTGGTACACTGAAGCAGGGTTGAATTCATGGAAATCCTCAAGTCTCAGAGTTGCATAGCTAAACAATTAGAGATGTCCCTTCCAACTTTATAACTCGTGAATCCAAGACCCTCTGAGAACAACATCTACCTGGGATCATATGGAAGGTCAGAAGGAGACAGTTTAAGTATCCAGTTAAAGGAGATCAGCTCTTTAATGTTAACTAATCCCAGTGGACAGCTGACAAATGAGTCTATTTAAAGAACTATATACTGTCATTATTCCAGACTGAAGAATGAATTGTTTGAAAAATTCAGAATTGCTTCACAACTGATCACAGCTGAGGAAGAAGGCAGAAAAGGTCAGATGACATATTTTGAACTAGTTTCCCTTCTATGAAACTGTCTAATCAGCTTGGCTTAATTACAGAACACAGCCCCCTCCTAGATGAGACTGCAACATAGAAAAATTTGTGGCCAATTTGGATACAACAAAAAAATAATGTCTCACAGAAATCCCTGATGTCCCCATATTGTTTGCATGGGGACTAAGTTGTTCCATACACACAAGTTCTTGTTTAGATTGCTTGCTGCCATCCTCAAGAGAAGATATTGCAGTGGAAGGGGAGAATGAACTAACATACTTTAAACCATTCCTTAGTCTCTTAGCTTCATGTCACGGTAAGTAATGAGTTTGGTACTACATCATGGCAATGTTATGACAGAAAGCAAAGCCCTTCTGACCTCGAATTAATCCTGTCTTCTCTGAGAGCTTTGTTTCAGGCTTCACTGGGGACATGTGTGTGTAACTTTAGATGATATCTGAAGGCATTTCAGATGTTAGCCAAAAATGTGCTTTATATTTATGCTGGATTTTGTTGCTCCTTTCCATCCAAAATAGTTTTGGAGAAGGTGGGGAAATAGGTGGAAAATCCCTTGATATCCCCAATTCCCGAAGTACTAAACTTAAAAACAATTATCAAAAATGTCACTACCACATGACCTGTGTCTGCTGAAATGTAGAGAGCTGCATTCAGGGTTATTACAACCACTTAAACTGGAGACAGAAAGTCAAGAAAATCACACATTGCAGGCATAAGCTGGCTATCTCAGATCAAACAGAGGAGAAGAACAAGCCAGTTTATGCATCTAGATCATAGAAATTAGAAATTAAAGAAGCCCATGAGATATTTAGACCAAGCACATGTTGACATTTATGGAAAAGTTCCTATGCTGATTCATGGAAGAAATATATCATGTTCCCTGTTGGTCTACAAAATATCTTCAGACCATTCAGTGTTAGCCAGTTTCTGTCAATCAGCTTTCTCTTCCACCTGCATTGTTCCTGTCCCTCTCAGGATGCCCAAGACATTTGTCCATTACCTGTCCAGTAAACAGTTGATGTCTAGTTTATTTTGATTCCTGTTTCATCTAGTTTCAACTTTGAGTGAAAATGGAGGAAACAAGATTCTTAGAAGAGAGTTTCTTTGCATACTACTTGACAACTTGTGCATGCAATTTTCTAAGGTCTGGAAAAAACTTGTATAGGACTAGAAACTCCTTGAGTTCCTCCCCATAGGATTCATACACATCCTCTTAGCCATGAAGGTCAGACCTTAACAATGCTCCTCATATTTTCTAAGGTTTCACCATTATGTGAGGCAGGAATTGAGAACAACCTTATGCTTACAGGGCAAGGACACCTCTGCTGGGAGGTGGGAGACAAGGAGTTAATGCCGAGCAGCAGTAAGGACACAGCTGTATCCAGGAATTGTCTGGACTCTCCAAGGGCAAGGCTGGGGCAGCTGAAGTGAGTAGATAACTTACCCAGCATCCCATAAAAGAGGTGGGACAGGCTGTTGATATGCTTACTTGTTTTATTTAGAGTGTGGAAGAAGTTCCTGGGTTCTGCAAAACCTCACTTTGGATTGGGACCAAGACTAGGCTACAGAAAACCTTTGAACCTTTAGTGTCATATGGGATCCCTTAAATGTCTTCTCTGTTTGGTAGTTCTGGTCAAGTGTTTTTTCCATAGTGATAGTAAGGGAGCAATAGATAGAAATGTAAGGAGCTGTAAGACCTGTGCAACTTAGATCCAAACAAGTCTATGGGTCCGGTGGGATTCATCCCAGGGTGCTTAGGGAGCTGGCACGAGAGCTGGCTTAGCCGCTCTCCATCATTTATGACTGGTCCTGGCTAACCAAGGAGGTCTCAGATGACATGGGGCTGGCCAATGTGATGCCCATCCACAAGAAGGGATGGAAGGAGGATCCAGAAAACTATAGGCCTGACAGCCTGACCTCAGTGGCTGGCAAGGTTATGGGGCAGATAATACTGAGTGCCATCAATCGGCATGTACAAGACAACCAGGGTCTCAGGTCCAGCCAGGATAGGTTTTGGAAAGGAAGGTCCTGCCTAACCAATTTGATGTCATTCGATGACTGGGTGACCCATCTGGTAGACGAGGGGAACCTGTGGATGTGGTCTACCTAGACTTCAGCAAAGCATTCAACACAGTCTCCCACAGCATCCTCCTGGAAAAGCTGGCAGACCATGAATTGGACAAGTGCACCCTTCCCTATGTTAAAAACTGTCTGGATAACCAGGCACAGAGAGTGGTTGTGAATGGTGCCACATCCAGTTGGTGTCTGGTGACCAGTGGTGTCCCCCAGGGATCGGTACCAGGCCCAGTTCTATTCCATATCTTTACTGATGACCTGGATGAGGGGATCAAGCCTACCATTAGTAAATTCATGGATGACACTAAGTTGGGAGGGAGTGTCAATCTGCTGGAGGGTAGGGAGATGCTGCAGAGGGACCCAGACAGGCTGAGTCAGTGGGCTGAGGCCAATAATATGAGGTTTAACAAGGCCAAGTGCAGGGTCCTACACTTTGGCCACAAAAACCCCCTGGAGTGCTACAGACTGGGGGATGAGTGGCTGGAGAGCGGCCTGGCAGAGAGGGACCTGGGAGTGCTGGTTGACAGCTGGCTGA
>JANIJG010005695.1:7874-56377 GCA_024611175.1 Megaceryle torquata
TGTTCAGCTGGAGAAGAGCAGCCTGAGAGGGGAGCTGAGCAATGCTGAGCAAGAGCTAAAGGGCCCTTTAGGGGGGGAGAGGATGGGGCCAGACTCTGGTCAGGGGTGCCCAGCCACAGGCCAAGGGGTACTGGGCCCCAACTGGAACCCAGGAGGTTCCATCTGAACATGAAATAAGGAACTTCAGCTTTGTTTTTTTAAACATTAACAACCTTTTTCTGAAGAAGAGCCCAGAACAGCACCCCAAGAACTGCCTGCAATGTTCTTCTGTGAGTCATGGGGGCATCCATGGGCTTCAGCTGGGGATCCCCAGGCTCACTGTGGGGAATCCCTATCCTTGGAATGGTCTCTTTCCTTCAATTTTGACAAATTTTAATTTTGTGTCTTCTTTGGTTCTCTGTCTCCTGTCTCTTTTAGATTGGGCCCTTTCCAAGGTGCAAACCTGCACTATCAACAGCATAACCCAGAGTCCACGGGAGCAACCCAGGGCTGCAGGAACAAACAAAGCATCACTGTGTCTGGTAATGCAAATTGTGATGGGAGTGTTAATTGCAAGAGAGGAAAAATAACAAACTAAAATTAGAAAACCCAAACCCCTCAGATTAGAAGCAAGCATAGTTAGCAAATTAAATCCTGTGCATGGGGGCTTCTTGTGGGTTTAGGAAAGTGGAAGTTTGATTTGCTTAGGGTATTTTTCAAATTTGCTGATCACATCTCTCTCCTTTGGAAAGACCTTTAAAGAGAGTTTCATTTCTCTCTGAAATATTGGTCCTCCCAGCAGTGCACAGCCTGGCAGGGCAGCTCGAAGTCTTGACTGTGCTTCAGCATTTTCTGTACACTGGTATTATGTTTGCTTAGAGAAGCCAAATTGCTAATATTTCAGATGCCCACATCAAAAAAAAACCCTGAAACCTCCTGGAAAGTGAAAAAGCCTCATTCGTTAAGCCTGTGTTTGATCTCGTTGGCAGTTTTGAATCTCTGAAATATCTGCACGTTTGCAGACAGGTGTAAATCTCGGCGTGGGGCTTTACATCGTTCTCTTGCGGACACTCCTGTTCGTCTTCAAGGGCAGGACAGTGCTTTCCAGGCAACTTTACCTCAATTTTTGCTGAAATAGCCAATTGTCTTAACATGGTGGGGGAAAAATAAGAAAAAAAACCCACAAACTATCAGAATTGACTCTGCCTGGGATCTCTCACCCATGTGATCACAAGAGAGTGACATGTACCCCAGCAGTGGGCTGCCAATCACTGGGGATAATTCCTGAGCTGGTGCAGTTTGGGGCTGGACATTTCCAGAGAACAATTTGATTCTCCAGACGGTTCCTGAATTTGGCAAGAACGTGTTGAACTGTCCTGGGCTGTTCTGTAGCATCACACGCAGCTCTGGCACTTGCCCGATTCTGAGCGCAGAGCGCTCTGGCTGCATTCCCCACCTTCTGAAGATGCGCTTTGCAGAGGAACCCCCGGCGCAGAGGTGGCTGCTGAAACCCAAGTGCTGGACAGTTGTTGAAAAGCTGGCCGAGGCTGCTCTTCGGCTGTGTTATTAAACCGTGAAGATCTTCAGCATGCATTTCCCTTTGGGGAAGATGCCATTTGTGATAACTAAAACAGGAGTTCACATTTTGTCAGACCGGGGGAAGCAAGTATCTAACCCCCAACGCCCTCCACCTTGGTGACTAAATTAATGGTTTTCTGCAGAATAGAGACGTTGGTGTACGAGATCACCCACCACACTTTTCCCTTTCCACAAAGGTGAATCTTAGAGGGGGAGAAAAAAAAAAAAAAACAAACCAACAAACCTACTCTTTTTTTTTTTTTTTTTCTTTTTTTTTTTTTTTTCTCTTTTTGCATTTTACCTTCTTTGGGTGAAATCCTGGCTTGGTGGCAGCACTGCCCTTGGTGAGTCACACAGATGAGCATCACATCTGCTCTGTGAAGGCGGTGGCTGAGGCAGCATCATTTTCTGTGACATGTAGCCCTGCACGACACAGAGCTGACCATGACCCAGCCAGGATGGGGTGAGCCCAGGGCCATCCACAGCAACAGGGTGATGCTCCCTGAGGGAGGCAGCTCTGTCCCCTTTCTGATGAGATGTTCACCTAGGGACACCCTGGCCTGGGCTGTAGGTACTGGAAACAGCAGATAAAGCCCCTGAGGGGTAGTCATGGGTGGTGCCCTGAATCAGGATGACTCAGACATCATCTCAGCGTGGGAGACATTCTCCCAGTCTCTCCAAAGTCCCTCAGCGCTGGCAAAGGAGCTCTGCCTATGAGAGGAGGTCCTGAAGCTGCTGAGAGCCTTGTGTACTGTGAGCCACTTGGGAAGAGAGCCTGGAAACCAGCCTGAAGTTTTGCTCCCTTGGCTTTGGATGTCTCTTGAGCTTGGTTCAGTAGAAGTTGAATTTCATTAAGCTGAGCTGTGCTTAGCCTGTTGCTCCCTAAAAGGCAGTACTCGGTGTTTGATTTTCAGAATTATTCAAGTGGTTATGGTTAGAAACGTGACCGAGAAGAGGGCACACAATGTACCACACCTATTAGCTGATCCCTCCTTGCAGAGTCTTTTCTGAGTCATTTGTCAAGTTTACCGAGAAAAACTTCTTTTTTTTTTTTTTTCTTTTTTTTCACTTTTGTCAGCAGCATTGCAGAGCTGGGGCTGGTGAGCCTGCGTGGTAACCAGGCCCTGCTTTCTGTCCCTAATGAAGTGTGCTAATTAAAAGGGAGAAGAGCAGCCAGATTTTTCAGAAGCTGGGAGAGGGTGCTGGCAGCCACGGAGCACATTTCCATCACGAAGAGCAAAGCGTGTCAGTGCAGACGTTACTGGAAAGAGTGATGGTGGGGTGGGTGACACGCAGCTGGTGCTGGTGTCACTCCCTGGGTTTCAGGAGGACTGTGCCAGGTTAGCACTTTTTCTAATGAGATGGGAGATGGGCTCTGGGGCCAAGTGATTGCTTGGCAATTAAACCTCTGATCTGTAAGGCACTGAGCACTGCTCAGAGCTGCAGCGTAGCACCACTGCTGCATCCATCGTCCTGTTAGTGCCCAGCTATGATTAGGGTTGGGCTCTCTGACAATTTACGCTGCTGCAAGGATGTAAGAAATTACTCTAGTGCATAAGAACCAAGTGGAAGCATTTTTTTTTTTGCCTGTGGAAGCAGAATTATGTTCCTTTGGCAGAGGTTTTGGTGAGCAACAGCATTACCAGGAGAGCTGTAGAATTCTAAAGCATTTTTGTTTCAGGTGTCTGAGTTATTTTTTGCAGATCTTTTCCTGAAGGCTGTCAGGAAGAATTCTGGGTTCAGATATTGTTGGTTTTTTTCTTCTATTAAAATTACTAGAGGCACATGTATCATTCACATTGTCCAGTTCTGGGGATCTGTGTACAAACCATTATCAGCCTCCTATCTGAAATGCTGGTTCACTGAAAGCTACTGTAAAATATGAGTAATGACAATGAATGGCAAACCAAGATTGGTCTGTAAAGAATTATCAGATCTTCTTATATCATGAAACTGTATTGAAAAGCACTGTTGAAACCGGCATCTTATCACTGTGAAATGCTTTACTGGAAATCTAGTGTTAATGTGTGCCTGTGGTCAGTTCTTGACAGCGTGCCTCCTTCAGATCAAAGCTGCTTGTTGTTTTATTTTATATATATGTATATATATATATTTTAAGGATATTTTTAGGAAAAAGAAAAACTTCTGGATATTTGAAATGAAACAAGCTGGGTCAGCAGTGGGTGATGCCAAGCAGGACTGCGGTAACTCCCAGTAAGGGGAGTGCACAGGGCATGGCTCTCCAGCCCCGGTGCTGGACCAGGGCTGGGAGATGTCATTGAGTTTCCCCAACGTAAGCGGCTGTCGATGAGTAGGTGTCTCGTCTCCTGTAATGCTCCTGGGCTCTCCAGGAATGTCTGCTTCGTTAGTCATTTCAACAAGCCATTTGTCTGCAGCAGTCTGGTGCTTTTTGCTGTTATTGCGATGTTTCCGTTTCCACAGCAGAGCTGCCAGCTCTGCAGGGTGGTGGTGCTGATGCGAACGCAGCCGCCTGCTTGGCAGAGTGAGGATGAGCATCGGTCCTGGCAGCGGTGGGAGCTGCCAAGAGCTGGAGTGGTCCAAGAGGCTGCTCTGAGGGTTGCTTTCCCAGCTGCACCAGGGACATTCCCTTTGGCTGGCCCCTTTTGTGCCTTTTTTGAGTTGCATCGCTGCAGATGGGAGACGTGCAGGAGCTGTGCTGCCCAGCACTGACTTTGTATAAATGGTTTCCCATTTATAAATGAGACATGGGGCTTAGTGTTTAATTCCTAAGCATGGTGGCAGCTGGCTTACAACCCTCTATGCTGCCTTTACTTGTTATTAGGGTCATAACTGCTTTTAGTGTGCCCTTTCACAACGTGCCTACCATAAAATCCCAAGGGAGGAGCCCTCCTCCGTTAGCTGGGAGTTGCCTGGAAGGGTTCCCAGGGAGAGGACCACTTCCCAGCTAGCTCCCTGCACGCTCCCCAGCGCTGCGTGAAAAGCTTAATTATTCCGAGAGCGCCTGGGGGCCTCAGTTCCCATTTCACTGTCTGAGCTCATCCGCATTGTCACGCTGATTTGTTTCAGAAATCCCTATTCCTCCTTTTCCTCTTCCTTCCCAGAGATATGAGGAACGGCTTTGCTGTTTTGTTGAGGATATTTTCATGTTGCTGTAGCTGGCAGGTAGCTGAGAGCCTCCCTTAGGCAGGCTGCCAGGGGAAAGCCAAGCCTGAGAGATTTGCTTCCATCAGGACTTGGTCCAATGCGCACCGAGATCCCTGCTGGTGCCATCCCATCTGCTCTGAAGAGAGAGTTTTGGACTTCCCGCAGTCCAGCACGTGGAGCAATCATTTGCCATCACTGCACACGTAGTTAGAAACCAAAAATGAGCACCTACCTGGGCTGTCTCCCCACTCTGACTTGTTTATTCTCCTCCTTGCCCTCACCTTGCTGATGATCCTGACAGGATGGAGAGGCCAAGGGACACCTGCTCAGGACCATGCAGAGGTCTGGAATGGAGCAAGCCTCTGGACCCTGACAACACATTTCATTCCTGTTCCTGTATCATCCCAGCACCTTTCCTTCACCAGCCTGGCTCGCAGGTTTTAACTCAGGACTGTTTCTTGCCTGCTGGCATTTGGCTGACCTGTCTTGGGTCTCAGTTCAGGTACCAAAAGGTAAAAAAAATATATTAAAATTAAAAAAAAAAATTAAAAAATCCCTTCTTCTCATTTGCAATTTACATGATTAAGTAAGAATTCATCACCTCTTCCCTTGTTTCCTCACCAGGTCTGGGTGTGCACCGGGCTGCCTGGGAAAGCTGTTGGTGCTACTTCCTCTGCTCTAAGCAAAACTTTTGCTGCAATTACAAGCAGCAACGGGGAACTGGGGGAATAAGACAGAGAGGACCAGCCTTGTTCTGCTGAGGATCCCTTCAATACCTCAGGAAAAGCAAATGCAACCTGCTGCAGATTTGGACCTGCCTTTTGGCAGGTTTACAGTGTGAAGGTGCTGGGATGAAGGAGGCATGGTTGGTGTGTTTGGGGTAGTTTCAACAATACTGTATGCAATGCTGTGACTAGCCTGGGCATAAAATTTATTTGCCTAGTCTGCCTCTGGTGATGGACATACGCTCAAGATTGAGCTTGGCTATCACTAAATTATGTAGAAAAACTGTGTGGAACAGCCCTGGCTCACAGGCAGTGGCACACATGAGGTACCTGCACTGCAACAGGCTCAGGCTGCTGCTCTCCCCTGAGCATCGCAGCTGCTTCAGAGGTTGGCTGTGGGATTAGAGAGGTGTCTTTGCCACCTTCATGCCCTCTTTGTCCATCTGGCCTTCCCTCTGGGGTACGGGTCGTCCAAGTGGGTTTTTTTAACCACTCATTTTTGTTTGTAGGCAGAACTCGTCTCTCTCTGGAGGGGTTGCAGGAACAGCCAAACTAGCCTCAAATGGTGAGCCAGCCTGGGTTTTGCACCAGTACTGCCACATGCATATGACAGCCTGTCCCATCTGGCAAATCCTGGTTCCCTGGGGACAGTCTGGATCTGGAATATTGGTATGAGAATGTGCCTGGTCTACTCAAGGACCTTGGCTGCATCAGTTTTGCTCAGCAGCTATTGCAGGACTTTGATAGACTTTGAATTCAAAATTTTGCTGGCAGGTAAAACTTCCCTGTTGCTGCTGGGCTGGTGATTTTTAAAGGTTTGAGAGAAATTTCTGTCCTTCTGCAGGGACATAGCTTCGGATGGTGTATAATGATCACATAAGTCACCCGTGCTCCTCAAAACCAAGTGGCTTCTTCTGGCACTGCTGTGGGAACTGTGTCATCCAAAGCCCTGTCCTGTCGTACCTGGGCATCTCTGGTCTCCAAACACCAGGGACCTGCTGATGGAGACAAGTGTCCACCCACCTGAGGAGCAAGCCTGAGAGCAGGATTCCCTGTACCTGGCCAGTGAAGGCCCCACGTGCCAGGATAATGATGGACAAAGGTCTTACCAACATTCTGAGTCACTCTACCTTTACTAGCGCACCGTGTCCCATTGCCAGAAGCCCTGTGGTGTTTGGACCACTGGTATCGTGGGGGGGAGATGCCACTGGGCTTCTCACATCCCAGTGCCTCCATGATGAACTGGGAATGGCCCCTTTCCAGGAGAGACTTGGCAGCACAGTTCTGTGCTGGGGGAGGAGCCCCTGAGCTTGGCATCTTGGGGATGTAACCCCCAGGATGGTCCCTCCTTTGGCTTGTGCCCTTCTTCCCGAATGAAAAATGATGTGATGCCAAGAGTTCCCGCCTCCGTAGGTGAGGGAAACACCTGTGGGTGAGAGAGCTGGTCCCTTTCACTAGCTCATTAATTCAGTAAATGACAACGGGAAATACATGCCGGGAAAAGCAAGAAAAATCCCAAAAGTTAACGCAAGAGTTATTTCCTCCCAGTACCTGGATAAAAACGTGTTCTTCGGAGCTCTTCAGGTCAGATGTCAGTGAGACAGGTGAACCCACATCAAAGAACAAGGTAACACACTGAGTTTATCCTCCTGCTCTATGTGTTCCTGCCTGTTTCCTTTTTTGTATTTCCTTTTTGGTTTATTATTATTAATCTTAATTTTCAGTGCTAACAGCCCTTGCATTTGAAGTACTGTTGCTGAGGGAGCATTTCCTTTTGTGATCAGATTTGGGGTCTGCTGCTTTCAGTCACAGTTACCTCCTGCTGCTTCTGAGTCTGTAGACTTCTAAAAATTTAATTTATCTATTTGTCTTTCTGATGCAAATTTTTCAGAAGACCTTGGTCTATTTACGTGCAGTCTTTTACTGGTATCCAATTTCCTTTTGCTTTTTCCTTTTCATTGTCTTTTTTCCCCTGCTTTTGAAATCTTCTTGGTTTTAATTGATTTTTGCTCTTGCACATGGGAAGTGAAAAAAGAAATGGGTAAGAGATACTAGTCAGTTTGAGTTTTTAATATACATGTCCAAGTGCAATAGAAAATACATATATTTTCATAAATATCACAATTGTGTTATTTAGGAAAGACACTGGGGCTATGTTGTCTTCCTCGAGCAGGTCTCCCAGGCAGCCGGCTGTGCTCGCACCCTGCGGCAGCATGAAGGGATCCCTCTTGTTCCTCCGCCTCTTCTCCATGGTGTGTTGCTTGAATTGGATGCTGACGGCTGGGAACAAAATCTTCCACTTTGGGCCCTGCAGGGTTTCCATGAGCGTGACTGAGATCAGGTCTGGTTTTAACGCAATTAAAGCCAACATTGTAAGTATTGCTCTGGGCTCTTGTGGAGTTGGGGGAGCTCTTTAATCAGCAGCTCCTGAAGCCTTTCTGGAGCCAGAAATATCTGCCACCATCTCTGTCTTTATCTTCTCCCGAGCAGCAAGCCAGAGACCCCATCAAGACCCTCAGCATCTTGTCTTACCCTCATTCCCTGCACAAGGTTAAGGTAGGTGTCCTTACCAGTTTTCCTCTGAATCTTTTTAACCAGAGAGAATCCCAAACACCCATCGTGAGGGGAAGCAGCTCAGGGCACCTGGGAAGCTGTTCAGCCCCATGACTTGTAAGTTCCTGTGAAACGCAGGCACTGGCAGGCAGCACGGGTCAGGGAGGATAGAGTGATGTGGCTCACGTACACAAGAAGAGGTGGGTGTCCCACTGCCGGTTGCTGCACCCGACTTTCACCCTGACTGACTTTCCAGAAATGATGGGCAGACATAATTTTTGTTGTTGTACATGATGCTCCAGTTACAGGAGCTTTAGCTGCGGCTCCATACCACCTCGGGTGGTGGAGGCACAGGGGAGTGAACCAGGATCTGGGGGCAAAGGTATAAAAGAATACAAAAGCAGGTGAAATACAGTGTAAATAAGTATTTTGCAGCTCTCTTACACTCAAAGGCATTAGACGTGGGCTACTACTTCAGGTCTCAGCCTCTAATACCTAGCTAGAAAATTAGCTATTTATTTCCTTGACTCAATGAGACTTGCTCCTGGAAAATCAGCCTAAAATAAGTTATTTATTTTATCAATTTACAACGAGCATCACTGAAATAGCTTTCCATGAGCCAGAATATCCCCCTGCGCTTGATTGGAAATGAATGATTCTACTGGGGGGCAGAAGGGCTGGTGACTACAGGTTTAAAGCACTTGGGAAGACCTTATAAAAAAGAAACATGTTCTTGAAGTCTTCAGATAGGTGCTGCATCACCCATCGCCTCTTCAACTTCTATGTGGACAAAGTTTTCAAGCACTGCAAGACCGAGGATTCGTACGTGAACCGAAAAATCAGCAGCATCGCCAACTCCTTCCTCAGCGTGAGGAGGAAGCTCGGGCAGTGTGTAAGTCTGGGGTTTTGCTACAGTTTAGTTTCATCTGTTAGTGTTCGGTATATAAATAAATCTGAGTGTTTTATAAAGTTGCAAAAAAAATTATTTATTTATAAATAAACAGTTGTAACAAGAATACAAAGAAACCTGATGTGGAGAGTGCAAGAACAATATTTATCCTGTCCCTCTGTGAAGTAAACTCTGTTCTTAGCTGGTCTGATTTAAAGACCTTCAAGGTCTGATTTAAAGAGCCTTTCCCACAGGTTAACAAGGTCTCAGTCCATACAGTAATTTCCAGCAAAACTGGCAGGTGATCTCTTATTTTTAAAAACACATCCCCCAAACTAATAATTTTTTTTTTTTTCCTAGCATGAGCAAAATCAGTGCATGTGTGGACAGGAATCCACTGAAAAACTGAATCAAATACTCGTGAACTACGAGGGAGTAAGTCGATGATTAACTAGTAATTAACACTGATACCCCGATTCTCTTTGCATGGGGTTCTACTCGCTATCTTTGCTCACAGCTTTGTTCCTTTATATCATTTCAGCTGAATGTCACATCGGCAGCAATTAAATCCCTGGGGGAGCTGGACATCCTCTTAGACTGGATGGAGAAATCTCGTTAGAAAGCCGTTAATGACCCAGCACTGGCCGGGGCTGGTGAAGCTGCTGGGACTTTGCACATACCTTCGGTGAACAGGAGAATAAGGTCCTGTATCTGCAGTTTCTCACGGCTTGCAGCTGTGCTCAGGCAAACAGCGAGTGTTTTGCTGCCTCAGTCCTTGGGCAGGTCTGGCATTAAGGTGGAAATACTGGGTTTGATCAAATCAGCACTCTCTTAGCTGACTTCTACCACAGGATGCTCTCCAAGGGAAAATCTAAAAGGGTTTTTCTGGCTAGCAGATATAAGCTGTAATTGTTTAATGAAAGTATTGTTTACATTCTGATTTTTTTTTGTGTAGGGAATGTATATTCATGAGCGCTGAGTGCCCACTGGTACAACTCTGCTGTAGTTAATGCTGCAGAGCAGGGCTCATAAATCTGGGCTCAGTCTCACACGACTGCTGCTGCAGATGGATCTGGCTGAAATGAGGTGCAAAGTGTGTGAAATCTTTCAAGAGCAGGTCCTAGAAGGTGTGTCAGGCCTTAGAAGTCTGTTTCCTTTTGAGGTGATTTTTTTCTGCCTTATCAGTAAATAAATTTTCTATGCAAGCTGTGTGGTTGCTGAATAGAAAGAGGTTCTTTTATGTGTTGTGTAATTTACTGACAGTATTAAGTTTTGTGGAAATCTTGTTGCAATTACTGTAAATAAACCTCACTTGAAGCTGTGCTGAGTCTGTCTGTCAGAATTCTAAAGAATTATGTATTTGTTATTGGCAAAACATTTTGAATTCACTGTGGTGTCCTTTCATAGCAGACACTGTCAGTCCTGGTAATGTGAGCATCCCGGAGGTGATGCATCATTCCTGGCATGCCAGGGAGAACAAAGTTAGACCTGAGTGATACCAAATCACCCCAGCTTGTCCCTGAGACCATTTTATTGTGCATTATGTACAATGAATTACACAGAATGAAGAGCTGCAGAGGAGGAGACTCCTTGCCCCTTGCCAAAAGGGCCAGGTTGGTGACCTGGCTGGGTGAGCTCACCAGCACTTGCCTGTAGCCTGTATGCCCATGCTTCCCACTCAGCAGGATTTGGTGACTCACTGTTCAAGGGAAGATCTCTGGCGTTGCTCACTATCCTTCCCCAAACCATTGCTTCAGCCCAAGGAAAGCCTCTCAGAGCTTTGATTCTTTTAATTTGCTTTCTCATGAGTTTTTGCAGCGTGACTTTCATTTGTTCTGGTGCCAAGGCACGAAGGGTGAATACATTACTCCACATTCTGTCAGTGGTCATGAAAGTTGATCTTTCAACAGGATCACTCTTGAAATCAACCATTGGAGAACGATAGGTATCTCGCATGTACCACGATTTTCTGTTAAGCTACTGGGAATGAAGCAGTGATGCAATGAGACACCACAGCTTATCGTGGACCAAAGGAAATGAGTCGGCACATTCGGCAAAGTCTGCTGAAGGAGATGGGGCTGCTTGGTGAGGTCCCTGTGGACCTTTCTGTTCATCGTAGTGGGCTCTGGCTCACAGCTTCAGTGAGGTTTTATTCCACACCCTCTGCTAAAGCTGTCATAAGCATCATTATTATTTATTAGATTTCACTGATTTTGTATCCCGGGCGGAGGCTTGCGTGCCTCCAACCGTGCATGTTTTGTTGCTTTCATGTCAAACAAGTTTACACTTTCCCACCCATGGCAAAGCACGGCAGCTGGCAGGATGCTCAGCCCACACAAGTTCCTTGGCCCCTGCACCTCTCCCGGGAGTTTAGCTCATTCTTGCTGCTCCCAATGGGATGCGGGAGGAGCAGAGCTGAGAAAAGGATGCCAGCGGGCAGGCTGAAGAGGAAGAGGATTTGCAAAGGGAGAGCAAAAGGGGTTTTCTCTTCTCAGAAGTTTCCAAACCTTAGCGTTCTCCTGCAGCTTTATTACTGCTCACCCCAGGGACGCTTTCCAAGCGCACACCTTTCTTATTGCTCCAGAATAATTCATTCACTTCCAGCAACTCTGGGCGGGTGCAGACCTGTCCTGACCCCTCCATGCTTTTCTTGATATCCCAGCCCCTGCCCACCGTGCTGCTGAGCGGATGCAGCCAGGAGTTGGGGTGGATCAGCTATAACCTGACACGAGAGGTCCCAACCTTGCTGTCAGTAAAGTGACAGCTGTTGCAGTGTAGCTGTGAGAGCAGCTCTGAAAACACAAAAAAGCAGGGTTGGGAGGGGAAACACAAATCCTACTGGAGCTGCTGCCTTTACAGTGAGCAGAGCTCACCCCAGCGCTTAGCAATGGGGGGTCCATGAGTTAGGAATAATTTGGGCTTTACCTTTGATGGAACTCAGTGTCTGTTGGCTAACTCACACAGCCATTGCCTGGCACCTTCCTGCACTACCCTCCTGCTTTCATTTTAAAATGTAGCTAATATTTTACTATGACAGTGTATTTCTGGTGTTACAGTAACGCCGTCAGGTCAGAGCCTAGCCAAGGTGTTGCTCCTCATTCTTTATATTTTATGGCTTGCAATCGGAGTTGCACATAACCAACACAGGCTCTGGAGTTTGAATTTGGCTCTGAACAGCTCTGCTCCTGTCGGACACCTCTGCAGCCCTTCTCTTTGCCAGGCAGGCACCAGCTCATCCCAATCCTGGTGTTTAGGGAAAATTGCTCCTCTGCTTTGTCACTTCTTCATCATTGCTGTTTCCTACGTTGAATACCTGCAGGGTATTCAGCTTTCTGTACCTGTATCTCCCTGAGAGACAGCTGTGATGTGCTGCTGTTAGGAAATCCACGCAGCAATAAATTGTCTTTCTCTGTTTAGTCAACCACTCTTGAAAGTAAGACCAAGAGACAATGTTTAATTACAGTTATCCTCATTTTTGCCTGGATAAACATGAAGTCAGCCAGGGAAAATATGTGAGTGATGCATGGGTCAGGTTTATTAAGCAAAGGGTGGGTTTTCAAGGCCACCCTCAGTGGGGTGGTTTTGTGGCAGGGGAACAGGGATTGGGCTCAGTTGTTCCAAATCCAAGCCAGAAAGGGGAGAGTGTTGCTTCAGCTGCTCTGGGGAATTTTGTCTGTACTTTGCAAATGCACAGAGCGCCAGTGACCTCAAAACTTTCCCTGTTTATCTCCATCAGTTGTGGGTTTCTTCCTCCATCCCATGCTGTTTGCAGTGCCAGATGTGATGCTGTAATGCTGCAGTAAAGGAGGAGAAACCCCCCCCTCACCGCACCCTTCTGGCACCTCTTTGGGTGTGCTCTCCCCGTGCCCTCCCTCAGACTCCGAGTGCCCCTGCTTTGCAGAAAAACAGTGTTTGCTTTATTGCTTGTGCACAAAAGCACTTCAGACCAGGCCTGGTCTGCAGGCACTGCCCTCTGGATGAGGAAGCAGAGAGGAATCAAAAGCGTGAGATGTTGTTCCCGAGGGTTTTCCAGTTGCCTTTCAAAGAAAACGAGGTTTTTTATAAATGCACCTTCTGGCTCTTGACAGCCCCCGGTGTGAAGGGCACTGGTGGGGCTGGGGCTCTTAATGGACTAAGCCACTCTCAAGCTCCTGTCATCTCCCAGTCCAACCTGCTTGCTCAGACCTGTACCTCCAGCCCAGTCACCCCGTTTGGCATGAAACAATTCCTCCAAAATCACTGCTCAAAGCTGAATTTAAGCAAAAAAAGGTCAAGCTATAGCAAATTGTGGTAGCAATAAACAGTGCTTGTGTCTTGCTCTGATCCTTGAGGCAGAGCTGGTCTCAGTGGCTGCCGCCTCTTGGTCCTATGCCTTCAGATCTTGCCCTCCCAGGTTGAGGGGGACATGTCTGGGGCAGCACCATCCCCCCCATCACTGCCCTGCGCGATGCTGTTGGAGGTGAGGAGAACGGTGGAGTAGGCAAGGTCAGCATCCTCCTTGGAGCTCTGGGAAAGGACAGGAGGACACGGTTAGATGTCTGGGGATGGACAGCAGGCGGTGGTCAGCATTTCCGGGGCTGTGAGCTTCTTGGAATGACACAGGCAGGCTAGATGAGTGGGACAATCCAGTGGGTCATGCCTGATGCAGGAGCAACACACCTTTGTTCAGCCCCAGGAAGACCTCAAATGCCTGTGGGTTTGGGACTCCATGGCATGCCTGTCCCTGCATGCTTGCACACAGCTTGCCTGTCCTAAACCTCCTAGGTTTTACTGGTTTCATGGTAGTTTCCTTTATTACTCCAGTTCAGCTCTTGGCTCTTACAACACCCACATAGCACCTTTGGTTAGGGACTTTTTAAAAGAAGGGCTTCCATCTGGCACCTTCAGTTACTGCTGACCATGATCTTCCCAAGGGGAGGGGATGCAGGGGGAGGCGGGAGCTTGTTGGAGCCACAGGAGCAAGTCACAGCCCTTGTAATGTCAGAGACCTCCCTGCCCATCTCTGCCCCCTGAACCAGTGCCCACACAGGAGCAAGGCTGGGAGGTGGGATGTACTCTGGTTTCTGGACATCTGCTTATCCCAGTGTTTCATATTTATGGTAACAGCCCAACCCCAACCTTCCTGACACTGCTTGGGGCTGACTTGGTGTACTGTTTGAAGCAAGGCAACTGCTATTAGTGTAGGGTCAGGAAAGGGCTCAGGTCCCCCCATGGAGGCTGATCTGCAGCAGGTGCTTGGATCCAGGTGAGATGGAGAGCACCTGGGTATAAGTAAGTCCCCTGGGAGAAAACATCCCCTTTGACAGGGGCTGGAGGACTGCTGTGGAGTTTCTCAGGTCAGTGGGCTGTCTCCTGCCTTCTCTTACCCTTTTTGCTTTCTTTGTCTCAGCAGCACTTTCTGGGGTGGTCACAGTGGTGATGAACTCTGCAGGGAGAGGAGAGGAGGGGAAGTGTTAGGGCGTGGGGGCCATTGGTGGCCAAACTGTGGCTTTTGTAGGGTCCTCCCTAACACCTCTCGTCCCGGGGCTGGAGAGCAGCCTGAGAGTGAGTGACCTACCGTCCCCTCCGATCTGAGTCTCCTCGATCTCTTTCGTGCAGGCCTTATTGCTTGCGCCGTATTCCTTCATGGTTTCAAAGTCTGACATGCTGATGTTGGTCCTGTAGCTCCCGACTGACACCAGGTCTGTTAAGAGGAAGGAGATGATGAATACCCCGTATGCTTGCTCAGGCAGCGCGAGCATGTTGTTATCCCAACCACCTCTGTGTAAGGAGATGCTGACCAATGCAATGTGTGGAGGGGTGGTCCTGCCTCAGCCCAGGCACCCTGCATGTTGGGTGTTGGAGTCGTATGGGTGGGGTCAGCGGGAGGAGCAGAGTCCCTTGTCTGCCTGTTGCCCGTTGGGTACCAGCTCAGCCCAGCAGAGACTGCGGCACGCACGAGGTATCGCCTTTGATTTAATATTGCTGATGTTTTGAGAGAGAGAGACTAGAAAAGGCAGAGACTCACCAGCTCTCTTCAGCTGCCTGTACTTAAAAACAGCAAAAGCTGTTGCAAGGATGAGGAGAGCGGCACCGGCGATGCTCAGGCCTAAAATGAGTGCATTGGGGCCATGGCTTTGATCAGAGCTGGAACAGAGGGAAAGATAACACTCAGCTGGGAAATACTTTTATTTTTTAATTATTCAAGACTAAGTAACGTATATGAATGTCCAGCAGTCTAAAATCTGTATCGGGTGGTAAATCTGGGTGAGATGGTGCAATGCAGTTAACCAACGGGATCCTAGCACACATAAAAGCCAAATAAAAGCATAGGGCTCTTTTGTACCAAAACAGCTACATCAGCAGCTTGGTTAGAAATGTGTGAAGGAAAGCTCTCTAATCTCGACTGAAGTCTTTTCAATTACCTTTTCTGTACCTGAAATCTCTAACTGTTCCAATCTGAGACCATTCTCTTGAGGCAGAGATTAATTTCAAGTCATCTTGCTCTTTGCTCTAACATTTTTTTTTTTCCTCTTGTGTTCTGAGCTAAGTTCTTTGGGGCACAAAGTTTGTTTTGTTACTAAGCCACAAGGCACAAGTGCGGTGCTGACAAAGGGTTAATACAAACCTCACAGAAATGAGAGGTGACAGAGGCTTGGGGAGAACTGACCTTTCTGAGGCAGCTGCTTTTGGCACCTCGGCATCGCTGAAGGCTCTTCCTTGGGGAATAAAGCCTTGCTTGGCACGGCTCGGGGGCTCAGCGTGGCTTGGGCTATCAATGTTCAGGAGCTCCAGGTGATGGTCACCACGCTTCCCTGTATCCCCAAGAGAAGGCTGGTTAGCTGGGTGAGCAGCAGCACGGAGATGGTGGCACAAAAACGAGCTGGGCATATATTTGGTGCACACACAACTGCAGCGGGTTCTGGCTGTGTGTGAGAGGCTCTTTACAGTGGGGTTTAGAGAGCTGAAATAATCTCATACCAAATAATTTATTGCAAAACTCTCAAGTAGGCTTTCTCTGCCTACACACTTCTGAAAAAGTCCTGCATTTTTAAGTTCTGCCTCTAATATTTCCAGATTGAATGCTTCCTTCTAGCTCTTTGCCCACCAAAGGCCATGAGATGAGGCTGTTTCTCTCTGGCTTCATTTCAATCATCATCAGCTTAGGATGGTTGCGTGTGGGATATCTGGTGCTATACTTTTCCTCTGCTTCTAACAATATTCCTCCCAGAGAAAAACATCTTCACTCAAAGTACTGCCCCAAAGCTGAGACTAAGCCCCATGCTGTTGGTGATGGCCCTTCCTTTCCTGCTCCTTACTGTTTTCCTGTTTATTTTTTTAAGATAACAAGCTCCACGGAGCAAGATGTGTCTCTGAACTCTGTGCAGTCCTTCACCTGACAGGTGTCAGATGGTCCTTAAACTAAATGGTGCCTCAAATTGTAATGGCAATAACTAGTAAGGACAGGGTTAAAATGTAAAACAGTGTGGAACGAAGTGATTTTTTGAATGGTGGGGCTTTTTATGATTAGAAAGAAAAAACTAATGAGTGGGTGAAAACATCTATGAGAAGTTGCACAAAATCAGTGGCACTTAGTCTGGGAGGCTGCCTGGCCAAGAGTGTTTGTTTCAAGGTGCTGCAGCCTAGTGGTTATAAAGAGGGCTTTTGTTTTGGCAGAAGGCAGCACGATTTGCAGCCCTGGCAAGCAGGAAAGCCCCTGCCTGCCTCTGCCTGGGAGCTCACCTTCAGTCACCATCAGGTGCACAGCCATGGTTTCCCCATAGAGGCCATTGCGCTTCACTCCGCACCAGTACCACCCTTCATTTGCCTTTGACACTGAATCAAAGCTCAGGATGACTGTTTTATTGGCAGTGTCACAGGTAACGTCTGTCCCTGGCTGCTGTTGGTCAGAGGAAGGCATCATTTCGCAGCCAGTGTTGCTCCACTTGCACCAGTACTTCTGGTAGGAGTAGTACTTGCACGGATAAGAGCAAGTTAAATCGACCTGTGAACCCACTTGTGCCTCCACTTCCTTCTTTCCTGTCAGTCCAGGTTCTCCTGCGAGGGCAAACAGAACATCAAAGCTGATGTTAGTGGCTCCAGTGATGGGAATGGTAGTCAACAGGGAGTAGTGTTGCTAGAGGTGGTGAACCAGGGGATGTGTCTTTGAAGGAAAGTGCTCCTTATGTTGCTAAATTAATGTTAAGGATGCTGCATGTGCATCTCTGGGTGAAAGCTGATGGGGTTTCAAGGCTTAAATACTTGCATGAAAAACTTTTCTGAACACTTTCCCTTTAAACTGAAAACTTGTTGTTTCCGTTTTAAAGCTATGGGGGTGTGGGGGCATTGGCACAATGTTTGGCCTGCTTAGAGAAAGGTTCAGAGTTGTACCTCGCATCTCTTCCCAAAAAGCCAGATCTGCTCCTTTGAGGTGCTTAGGAGGCTGTACCTCCTGAGTAGGCAGAGAACTGCCAAGACACAACTCATACCATCTGTGATCTTCAGCTCGGTTGATGACTGCTGCTCCTTCTCCTCGTTTGACATGCACCAGTAGTAGCCTTTGTCACTGTCCTTCAGCTGGTTCATTATGATGGTCATTGTTGTGTTAGCTTGGTTGTCGAACATGGCCACTCTTCCTTCATATAACTCTGACACAAACCCAGAGGTGTCTATGATCCGAGCACACCCTCTCTGTCTCCACTTGCACCAGTACTTCACCGAGGACCTTCTTACAGGGTCATAGTGGCATTCAAAAGTTGCAGAACTTCCTTTTACTCCAATTATTGTGGGCTTTCCTTGTGGCACAGTTGTCTCTGGAGATAAAAATGAAATGAGCAGCTATACATGTCTGACTTTTGCCCATGAGTCACTCTCCCAAAGGAATAAACATTACCAGATCAAACAAAGCTGTTTTGGCTAAAGCAAGGCTAGGTGAAGCTCAGGGGTGCAGACCCTAGGAGAGTGTCCTGGCACTCTAGGAAGTGGCCCCAAAGGGTCTGTCAGGCCTCTTTTTTTTCCTAAATTCACCAGGTGGTTCTCTTTGTGTACCAACACCTCAAAGTTTTGCTCCCTTTGCTAGCAGAAGGACAGGTCTTCTGCTTTCTGAACCTGTCACTTTGAGATTTAAGGAATTAAGACTCAAAACCAGTTTGCTTGTCTCAAACCAATAGGCAGAATTTGCCTTCTGGAGTTTTGGGCAACTGGGGAAGACAGCTAGCCACTGCTGGGAAAGTTCAGTCTTGATTCAAGCTGTATTAGTGATGGCTTAGTGCATTACGGAGAGTTAACTGGAGTACAGCGAAGTATCTAGACAAGAGGACAGGATAACAGCACTCTACAAAGGGACATGAGGATCTTGTTAAATAAAGTGAAACTGCTGGTGATGCTTCCAAAGAGAGGGAGAGATGAAGGGGAAAAAAACCACTGGGAATAGCTTACGCTTATAGACGTGCACGTCTAGTTCCTTCGTTTCGCCGCTCTGCTCGTAGAAGCCGACCCCGCACAGGTACAAGCCAGAGTCTTCCCAGCTCATCTGAGTTATCATGATGGTGAATGAGCCTGGAGTGCCCTCACTGCTCAGCAGAGCTCGCCCTATGTACTCTTCATCAATGTTCCCATAGCTGTCGATGATGTTATGGCAGCCAGTTTTCCCAAGCTTGCACAAGAATTTCCTCATGCTCACGGTTTCTTCCCCAAAGTCGCAGGATACGGTCAGAGTGCTGTGCAGGGCCACGTAGAAGAGCTCAGCTCCCTCGGGGACATGTGGACCTGTGCATAGAGGTGCCCATCAGTGTCTGCTGCCCGCTCCATCTGCAACTCCCCAGCACCTCTGAAGGCCGGAGGGTGTGTTGGAGTGATGGGCAGTTCTGCATCTCCCTAAATCTCAGAGACTGAGAGACGTCAGTGGTTTCTAAGCAAAGCTTGTGACTTTAAGATGAGGTTTGGTTGAGTTTTATGCCAGATGTATTAGTTTAAAAAAAAAAAAAAAAAATCTGTAAGAGCACAGGAGAACTGCTGTTTCCTGACACTAAGGAGCATCTTGAGCTCTTAGACCCTGGACAAACATTCTGAGGAGCCTTACTAAAAAGGATGGAGGGGAAGTAAAAGAAAAGAATACTTTAAGGAACAGCAAGACTGTAATTACCTTCAGAAACCTCCAGAATGACTTTGTGGGAGAGCCCCCTGCCATTGATGCCAACACCACACTGGTAGGTGCCTGCGTCTGCCTTCGTCAGCCCGGAGATGGTAATCTCAAAGCTTTCTGCCTGTGGGTAGTCAGTGATGGAGGCTCTGCCTTGGTAGGCTGGATCCGTGTAGCCGCTGGTGGAGACGATGGTCGTGCAGCCCCTGGCTGATTCTTTGCACCAGTATTTCCTGTCGTGTCTGTTCACACTGGTGGGAGGGTAGAAGCATTTCACAGTAACAGAGCCATTGAGGAGACCATACACCTGCCGTGGTCCGAACACAGGGCTTAAGACTGCAAAAGGAAAACATGTTGGCTGTAGATGTTGGTTGTGCTGCACAACCCGATGGGATTGCAGAGCAGGTCGGGTGTAGTGGGGCAAGCAGGGACCTAGGGCTGTGCAGCATCATGCAGTCTGAAAGGTCCCACAGGAGCGATGGGCACTGATGGGGTAGAGATTCTCCCTGAACCCCTCTCCTCATGCAGTAATGCCATGTCTGGTCTTGGGCTGCCCCGAAGCCCTGTGCCCAGACAGGTAACACTTACTTGCTGCCTTGGGGAGGTATCTGCTGCTTGCAGATTCTGCTGGGAGGATAGCGAGCAGGAAGATGAATGCAAGTAAAGTCATTTTTCTTGCATACCCTGGAAAAGGCACAGAAGTTGGTGAATAATTACACTTGCAAAATGATTAACCGATCAAGTCGTCATTAGAGGATATGAGGGTTCTGGCTACTTGAGCTCGAGAGGAACACAGCATTTAACCCATTCTGTCAAACAATTGTATGGGGAAGGGGGAGCTGATAACTCCATTCTTGCCTGCCTTGCTGCATCACAGCATCGTGACTGCCCGTGGGTCTCATCGCAGCACCCCAGCCGTCACTTCTGTAAGGTGGAGGGAGTTGTCCTTACAACAAACTCTGTTAACTCAGTGCCTGCAAGCCAGCAGTGTCTGTCAGAGCAGTGTCCCTCGGGCAGGCAACAGCAGTGGTGTGTACAGCATCAAAAGGGGGCTTGCCCAAACCAGAGAAGACTTGTTTCAGAATCAGAAATGGCATCTGGTTTTACACTTGCGAACCAGAACAGCCCATCACAAAGCTGAAGTCCAAAAATGGTCCAAAAGATGCTGAACCCTGGCAGGTGTGAGAGTCAGGTGGCAATCCAGAGCTCAACTGCTCTCTTGGGCCTTGCCAGGAGATAATGCTGCATCTAATAGTTCAATAGCTGGGGTCAGATCTTCTGTCAGCGTTGCTCCTGCAGTGAAAGGGAGGGTCTGTTCACCTCCCAGCCTGGGTGCCAAAGCCACTCCTTAGGAAAACCTGCTCTCACAGAATCACAGAATGGTTTGAAAGGATGTTTGAAGATTGTCTAGTTCCAACCTCCCTGCCATATACCCACCTGTATAGCCACCCAAACCTACTGCACCAAGATTAACCCGCGGCCAAAACTCAGTGATGGCTCTCGGGGAAAGCCAAACCACACCGTGCGGCGCTGGAAACGCGTCCGTAGTCTTCAGGATGAATATTTCTACCTTCCCTTTGTTTTGGACTGAGATGGTTCAGAGGAGGCCAAAGCTCTTAATCCACTGAGCTGTTTTCTTTGGCCTGGACTGAGTGTGCTGTTGGACACTGCATGGTGCAGTGGTGGGAACGTGCATTCCCTGAGCGTGGCTGTTGAACTACCTGCCTATTCCATCTTCTAGAGAAGATGATGGGTGCCAAGGAATGTCTCTATAAACATTTAGGAGGAATGTGATTTCAGGGTGTCAAGTGACACAGTTTTATTAAGGGTAATTCCTGGTAGCAGAAAAAGGCTTTTATTTCCGTGTTGGGATGAAAGGTGTTCTGTTATGTTTTCTTCCTTGTATTGTGATATCTAATTGCTTAGTGGCCACTTGTCTGTGGCTAATAATTAACTCAATGAGCATGAAAAATGCTCTTTCATGCATATCCCAGAAGTAGCCAGCAAGACAAACATAACATATTCCCCAGAAAGCAAACAATATGGTACAAAAGGGGCCTTGATATTTGCCCCTTGCTAACAGTGGTGGTTCTGGCTGAGGATCACCTCGCTGCCTTCCAACCCCTGCTGTGCAGTGCAAACAGGATCCCAGTTCAGCTTTCCCTTTCTTGGCAAAATTTGAATACTCTGTTCATCCCTTTGCTTCCCAGAGCAATCAGCCACTTCAGCATTACAGACATCCCTTTGTCAGGAAGGGGGGGGGGTTACCAAGACCTCTTTTTTGAACCAAAGATGTAGCTGTGTCCAGGAAGGTGTGCGTGAGAGTGGTGGCATCAGGGTCTTCATGTGCATATTAGAGCAGGGAAGAATTTTAGCATCTCTGTTTCTGAGGACACACGTGCACTTGTGCCTACACAAGCAATGTGGGGTTTTTCTTGTCTGCATGACCAACATCTGCAGTTTCTGCAGCTCTGAGTTGCCTCTAGTCCTGGCAGGAGCTGTTAAAACCTCCCTCCCTTTGCATGAACTCCCATGTAGAGCAAGTCCAAGCAAGCACAGCCACCACTTACGTCAAGATCTGTGCTCCATTTCCACGCAGATCCACTGTGCTGGGTGGTTGGAAACCCCCTTTCTGGTGCCAGTGCTGTGTGGCACGTGGACAGTGACACTTCCCAGTTTGCAGAAGTGGTGCAAATGAGCTTTGCTGGTCACTCCGCAAAGAGCAAGCACTCTTGGAGATGCTGGAGGAGAATTTCATCAAGCTGCCGGTAAAGGAGCTCTAGTTCCTTCTTGCTTGCAAAGAACGTTTGCTGCTGGATTTGCTGCCTCTGAGGTTTAGAACTTGTGCTCTGATTAGAGCCCCTATGAAAGGGAGTGCAAGTAAGTGGCTGTGCAAGTGGTTTGTGTTCTTGCTTCTGCAGAGTTGAATGGGACAGCAGAAGTGCCAGGCAGAAGGGATGGTGGAGGATGACAGGCTGAGGGAAACCTGGATGCACCTTTTGTGCCACGTGTGTCCGTGCAGAAAAAGGAGCTGCTGTCTCAAACCCGATGCATTAAAAACCTAGTAGTGAGAAACTGTCTGCAAGGCAGCACAACGGACTGGTCAGAAGGGCAGGCAGAGAGGGATCCCGGGTATTGGCACTAGGAAGTTGCTGTAGACTGCTGGGCTGTCTCTGTGGTCAGTTTAAAACATTTTGATAGGTGAAGGGGGGTTGGAGATGGAAACCTATGTTATGCCCCTCTCCCCTTGCTATGCAGGACTTGCAGAGCAGCAGCGGTGGGGAGAGCTTTCAGCTGCAGGAATGCATGTGGCTGGTGTTTGCAAAGGCCCTTTAGAGGATCCCCAGCTGTGGGTTGAGGCTGTACTACCTTTTCTTTGGGTTTTGGTGGGGTTTTGTGTTTGTTTTGGATTGGTGGCTTATTTTGGGCGGGTTTTTTTAACTAAACTTGTTTTTTGTCTATTTACTTTCATTTTGCATCACCAAAACTGCTGGCTTCCTTCTCTTCCCTGTCCCGCCCCAGCAGGTTTTGATGGTTTCAGAGCACAAACCCAGTATTGCAGCTGAACTGAACACGCACAGTGGTGCATGAGCTGTTCACCTGTGACCCACCCTCTGGACACCAGTGTCACTGGGATCAGGGCAGTGGTGTTGTCTTGGCCAGGAGGCTTTGCCAGGTGGGGGTGGCTCCCTGCTCCCTGGCTGTTTGCAGTGTGCTGCTGGTTTTGTGTGTATAATGCAAGAGAGATTTCAAAGAAGTACATCATACAAAAGCAGCCCAGGATGGGCTAATCATTAGCGAGATTAATACTAACAAATCCAAACATTTAGTTGTAATATGCTTTCAAACAGAAGATACAGGTACTACTGGGGAGCTGGCATTAATTTTCCCCTCACCACACATTTTCATGCTCAGCTTGAGTTGCTGTGTTTGTGGCCATGAGCCATTGAAACCCCACCAAGAGCAATTGTGCGGGTGTGAAAGTGCCTGAGAAATCTGGAAAGTGTTCAAGCATTGGTCAAGCCTGTATATACCTGAACCAAATATGCCTAAACCATTAGGCAAAAACTCGTTGCAACTTGTAACACGTTTCTGTCACTTGGATTTTGTTGCTTTTCTTCCTGCACACGAAGTGTGTTAGTGCTTGGTGTGTGCACCAAAGGGGCTTTGCTGGTTAGTGCTGAGTGAGACACGGACCTACTGCACTGTGGGTTTGGTGTGAAAAGCCATGCAAATGGAGAAATTACGTGGTCCTTTACAACATAATGACTCTTTTCCTTACTTACCAACTCAGGATGCCTGATTGGTTTTGCCATCTTAGTGTTATTCATTCTCAAGCTGAAGCTGTTCTGATTTGCTATGTTGCTGTGCTCGTAAACCTCCCTCTTATGCCTCCACTGAGTGGCAAAGAAATTTCCCTGTTGTGTCTAAAGACCTCAGACCCCACAGCTTCCTCTGCTTACCTGGCCATGTCCTTAGTAGCTCTACCCATAGAAAGTGGCTCACAGTGCCTTCGCAGGGCAGTGGGAGGCTGGTCAGCAGTTGCTCTGGTATGAGACCTCCCTGGGCTGGGTTTCATAGTCTACTGTGTGTGGACACTTCCCTGGATCCCCCAGTGCCCAAAGCACAGTGGGACTGGCCGGATTTGGGAACATCACCTTCCTCTCCAGCACTCCCATATGCCTAAATCTTGAAGCAGTGCTTTCAGGTTTCCAGCAGAAAGCGCTCCCTGAACAGGTCAGCTCTTCTAAGTATCATTTGTTACAAGACCTCTGGGTTTCTGCAGTGCTTTTGTGACTTGCAGTCCTAAGAAATATCTTCACATTTTATGATTTGAAAGAAATCAGGACCTGACCCTTGAGTTATGCAAACCTGAGCAAGCAGCTGTTCTAGTTTGGTATGAAATAATCAGAGTTCAGTTCCCAAATTCTGCTGACTCAGCTGGAAGGCTGAGCTCTGAGAAGCTGGTACAGTCCTACTGCTGCTTGCCAGAGATCAGCACAGTCCAGCCCATTAGCTATTAACTATTGCTCTTAACAAGGACCAGTGTCAAGGCTGTGCTAGGGGATCAAAGAAACATGAAGACTCCGCTGTTGCACTTGTAATTCCAGCCTAGGAGTCCTGTGTTGAAGAATGTTCAATGCTCCTCATATATTTGAGAAATAATAACATATAGAATGAGAGAGGGTTTTTTTTCCTCCCCTCAAATGTTTTTAAAGCAAGACCCACCAGCACCATGAGGAAGCTGTACAGATGCAAACCATTGTAGAGACAGGCACTGGGGGTTGTACCGTGAGCACTGGTGTGTGTGCTGGGGGGTGATTTCTGGAGGTGCTGAAGACTCCTGTGCCTAGAAGAGGGGCTCAGCAACAGTCATCTTGCTGCACAGGTCTTGGGGCTATCTCCTTCTTTATGCTGCCCATCAAGATCCTGTGTGCATGGCCTTCCTGTGAGTTTTGTTTGCTGTGCAGGGGTGGGGAAAAGGCACCGATCCACCCCATTTGCATGGAGTTACGAATGAGCAATCAACTTTAAGGTAAAAGATCAAGCTGACCTAAACACATACAGAAAAGAAATTGGTTCCAAACCGATGCTTCCTTCACAGTATGGAAAGAATAAACAAAAGGTGCTAACTTTGTGATGCAGTGAGCAGAGGGAGACAAACAGATCCTGCTGGAGATGATCAGGATTTACAAAGAAATCAGCAGTTTAGGAATTTCTGCAGTACTTGTGACCCTCCTAGCTAAGAATACTTGTAAGTGCCAGTTAAACACTGTCCTATAGGAGCAACATATTCTGGAAAAAAAAAATCATAAAATGAATTTGATTAATTTCACAAATGAAAGAATAATCACGTGACCCTTGCGCAGCAGTGAATGAAATTCCTTCTGAGATTGTGCTGCTGGCCTAATTTTCTGTTCCTTCAAGCTGTTAGATATACCCTACGCTAACTCATGTCCTATTTTCATGTTCTTTTAGGATGTTAGATACCCCACGTACCAACCTGTTGCTTTTCAGGTAAGGATGGCATGGCTCATTTGTTTCTTACTTTTAGTTTCTTGTCTCTTGGGCTGGAAATTGAAACCAGCTTCAACACTATGAAACCATTATTCTGTTTAGTACAACTCATCTTGCAAGGAGCAGGAACCTGCTGTGATCCAGGAGCACTGTACAGTTGCAGGGTGGGTGGGCAGTGGCAGCACAGGTATCATGACTGGCAGCACAAGCGCTATAAGGAGGTGGGTTTCTCTGTGCTTCAGATGGAATATATTAAAGGTTCTATATGAAAGTTTCCTTTGCAGAGTAAGAATTTTGGTGTGCAGAAACCCACCCCTTTGCTCTTGGTCTAAATGTGAAAGAAGTTTGCCTGATCTATCTTACTGCAGTTTTAGGACACCACGTACATCCCATTCACTTCTGCTTCAGTACCGACTGATCTTCCTTTTAACTGTGGAAGTGAATAGCCCTTCAGAGCTCGTTTAGGACATAAGCACACCAAATCTCTTCTTAAATTTCAAAATCTGCACCCTGGCGATTATCTCTGTGCTGTGATTGCAAGACTTCAGTGACCATAAGACCAAGTTGCAACAGTTTAGATCACTATGGTAATATTTACAAACATTTCTGGTTTTCTTTAAAACTTAATGCAAATATTGTTATGATAATTAACTTTTTTTTTTCCACAGAAAGGAAATATTTAAAAAACCCCAAAATCTACAGCAGAGAAGAAAACAAATGTCAGAAGTCTGATCCTGTGCTTCTGACCTTTTCTCAAAGGAAATCAGCCTCCCCTCCAGGCAGACCCGCAGAGCTATTCACTGCTCTCTCAGAACGGCTGCTTCCCTTTGCACATGTGTGAGGAAGAGTCCGTAAGTGCCTCAACACTCATCTTCTTCTTCCCCACCTCAAAGAGGTAGTACCAAAGATTTTGCATTTCAGAAAGATAATGAAGAAACGTTACTTACACCCCAAGGTACTTCTGCAGACTATTTTGTACTTCTTGCTTTTTCTTTGAGACTGACAGCTCCTAGTTTTGCTGGTGTCTTGGTGGCTGACCCCAGGACCTCCTGCGGGTGTCCTGCCTCCCTGCTGCAGCTGGACACGGGCTCTGGCAGTGCCAGCCTGTTTTAAATACTCCTCGTACCTCTAGCCCTGCATTTCCACCTGTTGTGCCTTAAAGGAATAGCATCCAAAAACTCTGGCTGGCCACGTGAGAGCTAGGAAGCCAGTGCCCATCCCAGCTCTGCTGTCCCTTCGAGGGTGCACATTGTTATTCACACACTGCACAGCAGCCACCCCAAGGGTGAGCTCCCAGACATGGTCCAGGGCATCTCTGCTTCCTTTAGGAAGAAGGCTGGTGGCTGCATGGGGTCAGGTCCAGGGGAGGTCTTGTGCTCTGCTGGGAGCGGGGTACCTCTGAGACAGCTTTCTGCTCAGACAAGACCCAGAGAGCTGCTAGGGTAGCTGGGATTCCTTGGTTTGAAGATGGGTGCCTTTGTCTGGAACAGAGACACTGGGGACCCTTATAGGGTCTGAGTCTAACTGCGTACACAAAAGTCCAGCCAGCCCCCTTCTCTTTGTTGGCATTGCAACATCATTCTGGAGTTGTGACCACGTTTCCCATTGTCCTGGGCAGGGGAGCCTCTTACTGCAAGACTGGCCTGGCTTCTGATCTTGTGATAGCCCCAACCAACAGCAGAATGGCTTTGCAGGGCAAAACTAGACCAAATCAGCTGGGCTTTTTCTAAGCTGTTGCACATTATTTATTTGAAACCAATGTCTCTAAGGCGGCCCTGGTTGGGTGTCCTGATAGAGCAGGTCTGTCTCACTTCCCTGCTCTCTCTAGCCCACCTGCCTCAGCCTTGTATGAAGTGCAAGGAGTCTGAGTGGGCAATGGTTTGGTCTTGATGGTGTAGACAAAGAACACTGCAAGCTCTTAAAAATGAAAAAAAAAAAAAAATACGAACAGGAGTTTTGCTGCCATCTTCAAGCTCATTCCTTTGCTCTCCTGCTGGAGGTGTGTCAGGGCCCAACTACCAACCCCCTGTGAAGTTTGGGGTTGTCAGAAATAGAGCTGTATGAGAAAGTAAAATTAATGAAGTTTGGTGTATTTGTAGTATGTGGGATGAATCATTAACTTGCTTTGCCTTGTACTAACGATGGAAAAACAATACTTCCTTCTAACTAGGAGGTCACACAAAGCTTTTCTCGACTCCCCACAGTGAAAGCTGATGAGTTTAAACAGCATGGCATCTCTGGGTGTTCCTGCCAGGCCTGAGAAGTAAGATCCTGACCTGGAGTTGGGACATTTAGGAAATCTGTCAGATCTTAAATCCAGCCTTGGAGGTACCTTTCCTCTAGCTAAGGATGTTGAGCTCCTTTCTTTCCATGAATGTGCAGCCTTTTGGCATGGGGAAGGTGCTTTTGGGGTGGGGAAGGTGCTTTTGAGATGAGGAAAGCTGTTGCTGAGCTTGCACAAGGTGATCTGCTGGGGACCTTGAACAGAGGCATCAGCCACCATCTCTCCTAGGTGGGGAAAAGTGGCTGATCCCCTTACAAGCTGTGTCCTTCCCACCAGTGCTGCTGTAGTCGGAATTACTTTTTTATTCTTGGGCATAGAGCTACATTTGCTTGGCCACAGCAGGCACAGGTGTGTTTGCTTTCCCGTGCCTCCTGCTCTCTCAGGCACCACATTGGCTTCCCCACCACCTTGTCTTGATCCTGCTGTGTTTTAAAGAGCCTGGGCTCACAGGGGGTGCATGGGAGGAAGGTGGCACGGGCAGAGGAAGTCCTGGCAGAAACCAACCATGGAGACCTGCACCTGCTTGTGCATCTCAGGGAAAACCAGCCCAGGGTGGATTACCTTTAACTAAATGACTGTCTTCACCCAAGAGGTTTCTGGTGAAACAGATTCGTTTTCTCATTCAAATGTATTTACTTACCTTAACAGAGGAGGAAGCATCTACTGCCAAGTCACAGGTTCCAAAGCACTTTGGCATCTCCAGAAAACAAACAACCCTGAACTTGTTTTTATTTTTTTGTTTCAGGCCAAAGCACAGTTTGCAGCATGGTGTGTAATCTGACTATACAAAGCAAAGCTGCTGTCTGGGTCGAGGCTGTATTTGGGCTGAAACAACTTAATTTTGAAGCTGTGGATAGGTCTGCAGTAGAGGTAGAAGAAAAACAGCACCTGAGAATGTGTGTCATTGATAAACCTGAAGTCCGATTGGTTTATGCATTGCAAAATGACCTAATGGATAAAGATTTTAAAAAATATATTGGAAAATCTTCATTTTTTGCCTAGCACTGAGTAAACCTGCAGTCACAAGTGTCCTTCCTCCCCATCCTCGCCCCTCCTCAGCTTTGCCTTACCCCTGGGGTGCTCTGCTGCTGCCAGGCAGCCAGGTTTGCACACAAGTAGCTCGATTACAGATGCATTATTTTATTCTCTCTTCTACAAACCACATAGCAAGTGGAGTTTGGGCAGCTTGCAAAGGATTTAGCTCTCGACACAGGGCAGCAAGCAACACGTGGTGCTGGGCTCTTTGCAGATTGTAGCTGTGCCTCGGCTTTCCGCAGGGAAACTTCTGAGCTTGGAGACATGGGGGTTTTGCTGGAACCAGGGGTTCTGCCTCAGGTCTTCATCGGTCGCTTGGGAAAGTCTTTTTTTCCCCTGTAGGGTTGCTGTAAAAAAAGGAAAAACAATAAAAAACCCAAACCAAATGCAGAACACTAGAAGGAAAGCTGTGATTCAGCATTGCCTCTCTACAATACTTTTACAAGTGATTTTGTGGGTGCTTCTGGTTTTATGCCAAACTTGATATTTTAAGTGGGTCTGGGAGGGCTGAGAACAGAAAGCTAGAAAAGCTGGGCTCAGAAGGGACTTCTGGAGTCAAGCTCCTGCTCAGCTTGAGAGTTATCCTGGAATTTACCCCAAACCAGACATCCAGAAAGAAAAGGCACTATGAACTTCCAGCTTATGTTTTCATCTGTAGAAGTTTTTCACAGAATGCTGATTGTTTATTTTTGAGGGCTTGGGGGGGTGGGGGTGGGGTGGGGTGTCTGTACTTTTTTCTTTCCATTCTTTCCATTCACAAGGACCCTTCATACAGCTTTTTTTTTTTTTTAAACTAAAATCTCTAACAGCAATAAATCTTGTATAGGTCTAGAAAGTTGCAGCACCCTCCACAAAATATTTTAGATTTGAACCTTTATGGCTGTGGTTTTAAAGCTGCTCTGAAGGCTTCTTTTGACATCTACAATATATTCCTTAAATAGCTTCAGAACTGATGTCTGTAAATCTGCTTCCGATCAAGCCAGGGGATGTTTCAAATGGAAAGAGAAATACAATGTTGGGTGCAGGACTGTGCACAGAGGAGCTGGGTCACTCCAGAGGGTGCAAATCATCACAGTCGCTTATTTCTCTTGGCAACAGTTTAACTTGAAAATATTTTCACCTGCTTAGATGATCAGAGAGTTTGGATCCGTGTTGTCATGAGAACATGAAATGCCATCACCATGGGTTTTTTTCAAGCACTGTTCTAAGTTTGATCTGCTTTGCTTTAGTGGAAAATGTGCAATTTGCTGATACGAATTTCCACAGATTTGCTAGACTTAAAAATATTTGCTGAGATGTTTTCTAGATGTTTCAAGAGCTTCTCTCTCAAGAGTATCAATTTCCCAAGACAGAGTCTATATTCTGCCAGAAGATAAAGACTCTTACATATAAGTTGGTCATCCTAATTCTTCCAAGGGTGGCATAGATTATCCTGCAAGAGTAGTACAAAAAAGAATATGATTGCAACACAGCAAATAAGAATTGCTTCTGTGTAATATTGCGAGAGGTCATAAGTAATCAGACTTTATTGAAACAAGCCAGCAGGAAGAGCGATAAGGTGTTTACTATGCGTAAGCAAAAAATTATAATCAACCCTATAATAAATTTATAAACCACATATAGGATTTAATCCAAGTCTTTTGAAATCTATGGCTCAACGTTTCATGGGGAGGAATAAAGGCAATAGTTTGGTATCAGAACATAAATCCTGGTTTGTGGGATCATAATTCCTGGGCTGCAAACCTGGTGTGTCTCCTGCAGAGATATTTTCCATGCTAAGCTGCAAATCCTCTCCTTAAAATTTGTTTTTATTCTTGTCTCCCCAGGGAGATGACACTTGCAGTGCCAGTTCTAGAAAACACCCACCTACATTTGCCAGAGTCCGTCCTGGGTTCGTGCACTTTTTCTGGCCTCAGGGTTTCCTCCATCGTTTGCTCTTTCACAGGGTTCACACCATCCTGATTGGGTGCTGCTTCCGGGATTCCTGTGGCATTTCTTTCTTCTCCTGAAGAACAAAACCATATAAAATGGAGGAAACACCTCCTCTAATGCCTGTTTAAATATACCAGCATATTGTAAGAGACACCGCATTAGGACCATTGTTTCCCAGTTTCATGCTGGTGAATAATGCATTTCCACTCCCTGCTGTAATCACCAAAGGTTTTTGCCCCTAAATTTCTCTCTAGGGACACAGTACGTTATAGAATGAGGTATATGCATCTATTTTTGAAAATCAGTCATTAGTAAGGATTTTTTGGGCAGGTCTTTGTCATCTTTGCACTGAATGGGCTGGATTCAGCCCCAGGAAAATGCCTGGTGTGTAACAGCTCGGGATGTGCAGGTCCCTGCCCTTTATACCTCATGATTTCTGAGCACTCGTGGAGCTGTAACTTTTCTATACACAAAGCTCAATCTTGTTCTCAACAGGATTTCAGAATTTCCGTTTCTTTCATTTGCTTTTTGCTTCAGCATATTAAAAAAAAAAGGGTGATTTCTCAGTGACACTTTCCAGCTGCACTGGCTGTGGAATGGATGTGTGGCCCCAGAGATGGAAATCTTCAGTGGGTTGGATTCCAGCTCTTGGAAGTCACATCAAAGCCATTGCAAAACACCCACTGCAAGCCAAAAGGTGTTGCCTGACCAACTTACCAGTCTCCTTTTGAAGTTTTACTTTGGTCAGGATGAGAGCAGTGATGGTGGTGAAAATCAGTAAAATGAGAGTTGGTAACACAACTGGGAGCAGATGTGATTCACCTGATGAGCTGGAAAGAGGAACCATCAGAATTAAATTGGATTGATTCAGCTATGGGCTGTCTGAAGTAGCTTAATGCAGGCTCTTGTTTTTGCAGCAAAGACTGTAAAGAAGTTATGAACTCTGAACCAAAGCACAGCTGTCACCAAAGTTGAGTACAGATGAAATAATTTGATCTAGAGCTTGACTTATGAGGAATTAATTTCTGTGGCTACCTCTGCTCTACCTTGTGGGGTTCATGCTCCCAGTTGAATGAGCCCCTCCAAAAGGAAAATGAGTCATTTTCACAAGCAAGGTTCATACTCTTTCTTTGCAAGTTGTTGTAGACTCTCATGCTGTTGGAGGGTAGGGTATAAATGATGGAGATACTGTCAGAGATCCACAGGCAGGCAGAGCTCTGCTAGGAATGGTGCAAAATCTGATCCTTTATACAAGACTATGATCTGTGGTTGATAACATGCTTTCCCTTCTCTTTCTGTCTGGTTGAGGGGGAGATACAGCTCGAGGGAGGCAGGGGATGGAGAAGATGATGCTTCTTATGCTGGGGGTCACAGGGGCAGAGGCAAGTTCCAGGGTACATGGAGGGACAGCTCAGGATATTCAACTGGACTTATGTGGCTTTGTGGCTTATTTTCAGGTATGACTGATACTGAAATATCTGGGGCTTCTGAACCAACCCTGCAAATCACTTCACCAGGTGCTGGATGGTGGCCATAGCCAGGGTGAAAGGTGTAAGTGCTGCTCGCAAGCATCCAGTATAACAGGAAGCACAGAAAGTAAATTCACCAGGAAATCCACTTGCACTGGGGTGAGCTGCAGGACCTTCTGCAGCGAAGCATCATGGAATAATTAATGGTCAAAATAGCTCACAGCATTTTGACTGATGTCACCCAAAGATAGGTCTTTATGCACCAAAGATAGGTCTTTATGCAGCACAGAGCACCCAAACACTACCCAGGTTACCAGCTGCCTACAGGAGCTTGGCTAACCCGTGCGGTGGAGTGTGGAGCAGCTACTGATTCACCAGTGTTATTGCTCAAGCCTGAGGTTTCCTAATGTCCTGTCTCCAGACTGAGACAAGGAAAACAGACAGAAGCATATCTATTGACTCTGGCATCTGATCTACAGGAGTGGCCAGCACCAGAAGGTTTAGAGACAAGTTCAAAGACACATGCCACAGACAGATGAGAGAACCTCACCTTCTCCTTCTCTAACTACTAATGTCTCCTGTCGGTGTCTTCAGCTTGCAGCGGCCACACAAGCTCTGTAGGGCCCTGGGAAACGGGGCCAAGTTAGTGCACCAAGTTAGTGCCAACGAGAAACATGGCCCTGAACTTACCTCTGGTGATAGATTTCGCCTGGTGAGGTTACAAAGGTGCTGGGGGAGGCAGCGGGCAGTAGGGTGCTGGTGCTCTTGGTGACCGTGCCTATCGTGTGCGTCAGGTCCGTGGTGCTGCGCTGCGTGGGCGTGCTGGAGGCAGCCAGACTTGATAAAGTGGGTTTCACAAGAGTGGATGTTTCTGGGCCTTGTGAAGAGCAGGTTTCTGCAGAGAAAAATACTTTGAGGCTTGAATATCCATCTTTTTGCAGAGGCAACGTGTTAGATTTCCACCTTTCGCCTTGCAGCTCGGCATGAAAAGGTATGCGGCAGGATAGGAGCAAACCCAAGCATTTCTATTTTCCTTTGAGTCTTACAGAAGGCAGCTTGGGGGTACTAATGAAAACCCCTTAGTACTTGGCAAACGTTCATACCTTAACCCCACTGTTTCTGTCTTTGCCAGATGAACAGTTACATGGATCTGTGTATTTACAGGCAGCTATTTCTAAAACCACAAGATAACCTTCAACTTATCTTCTGAGCACAGCAGATGTCTCCACACTGCACTTGCTAGGACCAGGATGTCGTACGTTAGGGGTTTGCATCATAAATAATCAAGAATACAATTCATACAAACTAAATTTCCTCTGAAAGCTCAGCTGCCATCCCTGCCTCTGAAAACCTTCACAGTCCCCTCAGTTACTTGCCAAGAACCGTAAGGCAAAACGTGTCGCTGATGTTTCTCCTAGTGTTGTTATGTTTGTGCGCAGTACAAAGGAGAGTCTGTTCTCCTCATGCCCGTGAAGGAGTAGAGGAAAGAGTGATTTAAACCAAGAAGGGTTTATTGTGTTCCAGGCCACCCCACCACCTACCCTTCTGGATGAGCAGCTTCACAGCAGACGTGTGCTCCGTGTGCCCGTTTTGAGCCCCGCACCAGTACCATCCTGCATCCTCCTCTCTCAGGTGCCTCATCACCACTGTGTAAGTCCCATTTTCCTGGTCACTGCTGACTATTTGTATTCGCCCTTTGTAGGACTCGTGTACAAACCCGTCTGTGTCCACGAGCAGCGAGCAGGTAGCTCCCTTCCACCTGCACAAATACTTCTTCTCGTAGTTCCCCTTGAGATCACAGTGACACAAGATGGACAGCGAGCATCCGGCTGTGCCCCTGAGGAATTTTGGTCTCTTGGGAAGGGCGGAGGCTGTGGGTTGGACAGGACTGCATTAGCATTGCACGCTCCTCACCCGGGGCTGTGAGGAACCTGTGTGGTACATGCAGCCCCCAGTGCCCCTTCATACCTGTGGTCACCTGCAGAGCCACCATCTGTGAGCTGTCCCAGCTGCTAGGCCTCCCACTCCCGCACCTGTACAGCCCCAAGTCTTCCTTTTTTAAGTCATTTATCAAGATTTTGAAAGCTCCAGAGCTCTCCTGAGGGGTGATAGAGATTCGTCCTTGGTAATTCTTTCCCACATAGCCATTGGTGTTGGCTATGAGAGAGCAGCTGGATCTCCCCACTTTGCACCAGAACCTCTTCTCTCCACCTTGGATGTTCCCAGGTGGGCACAGGACTGTGACAGAGCCATGGACCTCCCCCAAAATGAGCTTGACTGGCTCCAATGTGCTGGTATCTGTAGGGAGAGAGCAGAGGAGGCAGCATCCAGCACACAGCCCCCAGCCAAGCAGGAGAGAGTTTCCTTGGACGTTTCTGAACAGCTCATTCGGCCAAATCTGGGAACTTTTATACCCCGTTATTGTAAAGATCTGGTTAATAGCACAGGGTAGAAAAAGTCTGTATCCCTGCTGTGTGCTGATGCTCCAGCCCTGCTGCCAGGGGAGCAGAACCTCCCCTCTCCCCCCCATCCCCATCCTACCTGCTGAAACCGTCAGGTTCAGGCGGATGTACAGGTCACTGTTGGTGGTGCCAATGCCACATCGGTAGGTCCCTGTGTCGCTCTTTTTCAGGCCTGTCATTGTCACCATGAAGGTGCCGTTCTGGGGGATGTCCTTGAGAGACACTCGCCCCTGATAGTCCTTAGAGGTGTAGCCAGCTGTAGAGATGATGGTGTAGCAAACTCTGCTACCTGCTGTTTTGCACCAGTATTTTCGGTCATGTTTGTTGGCTGGTGTGATGGAGTAGAAGCACTGATGGGTGACTGATCCTCCAACCTCACCTGTCAAAAACCTGGATCCGTACAAGGTGCTTGAAACCGGCTCTTTGGGGGAAAGAAACAGAACTTGTCGGTCGCTCAGAGACAACAAAAAGCCTGGTGAAAACCAGCATAGCTCCTTTGAGTCTGGGGTGGGATTATGAGCAGGACATCTGACTCAGCATGTTCAGAGTTTGTTTTGGATGTGCTGTGCTACCTTCCTTGAGTGCCACATTATCTACTCGAGGACAACTGGTGGTGCAGAGCCACTGCCTTGTGCCATGGCACAGATGGGGAAACCTTTGATACCCCAAACCCCCATCAGCCCTGACAGTCCTGCCTGGAGTTAAACATCAAGGGCAGCACTTAACAGCAAACATCTAAGAATAACCTTTGGCATTTGCAACTCTGCCTGATCTGGCAACTTTCTCCTCCATGCAGATGCCTTGCCCAGGCATGAGGGGCTGCCTGCAGCACTGAGCCATGGGGAGCTGGGCTTGTCCTTCCTAGCTCTGGTCATAGCTTTGCTAGCTCGTTGCAGGCTTTGAGTGGGGACCAGGAGGTTTGACCAGCTTCCATTGTGCAGGGGGAGGTGTCTAGTGTCCAAGTGAGGACTTAGCCTGGGATATGGCCATGTCCCCAGTTCTAGCTTCGCCTGTTCTTGTCAACATAAGAGGCTGGAGAGCCAGTCCCTTGGTGACTCACCTTGCAGCAAAGCTGCTAAGAGAAAGAGGACTGCCATGCCCAGCCTTCACGAATGTTCGCTTGGCAAACTTCAAAGCTCTTGCCTTGGATACGGGGTTTTGCTGATGTCTGTGTTATCAAACAGAAGAGAGAGATTGTGCCTGGGACCTGCCAAGGTAAACCACCCGGATTGCGCTGGTGGCCATCGGGAGCAGAACACCCACGTCCCTTGTGGCTTCCAGCCCATGACATGGCCTGGCCCAAAGGAAAGGGAATTTCAACAAGAAAAAAACCTGCTACTAGTGCCCCGCAGCTCTCGAGCTCCTGCATTAAACCCTCTGTGTGGTGGTAGGATGGTTACTAGAGGTGTTGCTGGTAATGACAGGTCAGCGGCAGCTGAAAGCTGGAGGCAGTCGGGCTGGCGAGGGACCTGTTGCTGTGCTGGTCTGCAACCCCCACCACTGTGCACACCTACTGAGACGTGCCAGGATTGCTTCAGCGGTTCCCAAACCCGGCACTGAGCAGCCAGCAGCAGCTGGGAGATGTGGCACTTGGTCCTGTCCTCCAACCCAGCCAGACCTGTGGCATTAGTTGTTTGTTTCTTGATTTTTTTTATTTCAGCTCAAGAAACAACGGGAAATGCTGCAGGTCTCAGGAATGCCAACATCCTTAAACATCTCCTGCCACCACCCAAATAGCTTTCTTCCTTTTTCATTGTTATTTTTTCCCTGCGATCTTTCTTCACACAGATTGTTGTTATCCATTTTCAGATCTGAACAGAAACAGTGCTTAAGTGACTCTGCTTCAGACAGGAATTGCTTCCTTGTTTGAGTTAAAAATTGACTGTTGATTAGTGCTGTGGTTTATCCTAAAGAGTCCCTACTAAAATTCTTTGTTTGAGATTTGCCTAACCCCTCCCCGCACTTAAATCCTCGGTAGGCAGAAATCAGGTGGTTTAGTTTATACTTCTTAGCACATTGGAATCACTTCAAAGCATTCAGGAAATATGAACAAGGAACCAGCAGAGGCTGGATGCCATAGTCAGCCTTGCTCCCTCTCACCATGGTGCCGAGACCAGTCCTGCCAGCAGTATCCTGGACTGGGTGCCCACAGGAACCCACTGCTTGCCCACTCCCCACCTCTCTGTGATGCAGAGGAGTGGGATACGGGCTCAGCCCTTGCGCCCATCTCTCGCTGTGCCTGGCACGCCCTGTGCTGGGGACAATGTACATCGCCCCAGATGCCAACTGCCAGCTCAGGTCCCACCAGCTGTCCACGGATCGGAAGTGTGAGACGGGACTGCAGGAGCTCTCTCTTCCCATTTCAGCACGGGCTGAAGGTGCAGCTGGCCCAGCATCCTCTTCAGGCAGGTTCCCCTCTTTTTTTTTTGCCCCTGTGTACGAGGCAGGGGAGGCAGTTCTGCTGTGGAGACGTGTGTGTGTCTGTGCCCGGCTGGCCGACCGCATCTGCCTGCATAAAACAGCTCTCGGTGTCCTCAGCAAAGAGCAAGGAAGATGCTCGAGTTACCCTAGCTTGGTGTAGCTTGGCACTGGGCAGTGGCCTCCACAGAGCCTCAGCAGCTTCCTCCTTGCAGCTGGGCAGAGACTGGACAGGTTATTTGAAAAATGGGGGGTTTTATTCAGTGCCATAATGCCTGCAAGCCTGGAGGACTTGATGCAAGGAGGAGCTAACAAGGGTGCCCTGGAAAGTCTTTCTTTACATCCAGAAATCAGCAGAAATATTATCCCTATGCTCATTTAATCTTTTCTGATGCACACTGCTACAGCTGAGCTAGTCCTCTTTTCCCCATTTCTGGGCTAGGGACAGGGCAAGAACTCTCAGCGTGCTCCAAGTAGTGAAGTAGCTGCTGGTTTGCCAACTGGCTGCCCAAATTTCATCCTGTGCATACTAAATTCTTCCCAGCATCAGTCCGTTAGCAACAGAGCTGTGATGTGTCTACAAGCTCTTCACCTCATTAGGAGGGGGGTGCCTCACTGGGGGTGGGTGCCAAATCAACTTAAAAAATCACCCAGCTACTGTCTTTTAAAAATCACTTAAAATTACTTCAAAAGCCCCTTATCCACTCCCCCCTCCCCCCACACACCCCCTCAGCAACAAGCAGAGTGTTGGCAAAGAGCCTTGGAGAGTATGAACTGTGCCTGCCAGGACTACCACGAGGGGCTTTCAAGCTGCTGGCAAGGAGATCTTCTTATTTCCAGGAGAAAAAACTAACCCAGTTATCTTGGGTAGCTTCTGCTGAGCCCTTGCCACACTCATTCAGCCCACAGCACTAAAACTGCCTCTCCTGGGTCTTCTGCAGTGTGATTTGCAGGTATGAGGTGGTGGCTGGTGTGCAGGAAGCTCTGTGAGCAGGTACCTGGCCCATGTTGCAGACAATTTATGGATTAGATGGGAGTTAAAATACAGCAGTTTCTGTACTGTGTCTGTTCTTGCAGCGTTATTGGGTTACTGAGCTGCTTTATCTGAGCTCTCTACAGGCTCTGTGTGAAAATAGTGAGCTCTGATGTGGGAGAGTGAACTTGGTTTCCTATCTGAAGGACAGAGCTGTCAGCTAAATTTTAATCTCATTTAATCTTGGGCTCTGGGTGAGGAGGTGTTTTGCATTGTTATTTTTATCTAGCAAGTAGTCATTAAAAGAAAAAAAAAAAGGCAGAAAGTGAAAAGAAAGAGCTAGAATTACAAACCCCAGAAAGGCAGCCTTTCCTAAGAAGTAAACCACACAGGGTTGAGTTTTTTCTTTTTCCTGTCTTCATGACAGTTTTGCATTGTGAAACTGTTTATATGATCAGTTTCCTGGGCCCCTCTGATTAAACCCTTATCCTGCTGCCACCCAAAGTGAGCTCCCTGCTGCTGCTGGACAACTGGGCAGACTCTCTCTGCGTGCACCTGTATAAGACTTTATCTTGTCCACATCATTTGTGTGTGTGTGTTCTTGGTAGGGGGGAAAAGAAATAATAAATATTTTTTAAAGCCAGTAATGTAATTTATAGCTTTAAAAAGAAAAATAACCCAACACACGCTACCTTTTTAAAACAAATCATAAAAATTCATCATAAATGAGTGATACTACACTTTGCTATAGAAATATTACTTAAAATTTCAGGTCTATTACACATTGCAGGTGCAATCCATTGAAGTAGCTCATAAAATTGCTGCTCAACAGCGTTGTCCTCCAAGCAATAGTATTTTAAGGGCAAACTGAGGATCACTTACCTTAGATTGTGATGCTTTCCTTACTGGGAATTTTCTTCTCCGCCTCCAGTTTACATTTAGTTTCACACAGGTTTTTTTGCAGCTTGAAGTTCAGTTGGTCTTTGCTTGGCTCTTGATGTTTAATTCTTTTCTTTCTTTTTTTTTTTTTTTTTTTTTAAATATATTGATGTCCAGAGCTTAAAAGTGGATGTGCTAAAAATTTTCTTAAGTCTAGGTCTGCATTGTTGAGCAAATTGGAGATGGTGAAAATACTCAGAGGAATAGTAGAGCTGCCACTGATGTACTGAGTATGGGACCCAAAAATGGTCATTTTTAGCCACCTGATGATGTGAGTGACCTCAACGAAGGGAAAGGGGGGGAAGTGAAGAGGCCAGGAGCAGAAATCACAAGAGTTTGAGAGGAATTCCCCTGCTCTACAGACAGCTTGCAAAGTTTTAACACAGATGAACTGTTTCTAAAGAATAGTAGTAAGACACTCTCCACTTCCAGGTGGAACTTCACATAAAGTAAGAACTTTGTGCATGTTTCCTCAAACTTTTGTGGTTTGAATCAACCTGAACGTGGCTTGTGCCTGTCTCTTGATCTCTTTATGAACACAGGGCAAGAAGATGGTTTCTGCTTCAAAGTCTGTTATAAAACAGTCCCTGCAATGAGAATGAAGCAAGTGATGATGCTACACTGGTACAAGTGATACTTATACCAATAAAAACAATTATTTTAGGCCCTGTAATACCTGCTTTGCATTGCAGGGCATACTCAGGTACCCCTGCCACAAGGACATCACCTTCATAACCTCCAAAGCTCTCATAACCCTTCACAGTTCTACACAATCAACTTTTTGGCTCCTGCTTAAGGGTTGGTTTGTGTGTTTCTGTTTTCTGGCACTGCCAGCCCCTGCTTGTAGAGCTTCATCCCATGGAGTTGTCTCATGACTCTCACTGCAATTTTCTCCTCTGGTGTGACAGTCCCCTTGGAAATGGGCAGGAACTGGCACTGGGCAGCTCAGGGCACTGGTGGTTCCTTGTGACTTGTGTGTTTCCCAAGAAACACAAACCAGCCCGGTGATAAATATTTGGCTGCATTCTTTCCATAATTCCCAGGAAGGCAATTTCAGTTATTGATTTCTCCCATTAGTGAGGCTGTACCAGATCATTGCAGCATGACCTGACAGAGATAAGTCACCAATCAGCTCAACTGATCAACGTTGAGTAATCAAGTCAGGGTATCACCAAAGCCCAGGGCTTTTACCTGAAAAATCTTTCAGCTTGCTCAAGAAGTTGTTATTCTGTAGTGATGAATTTCTCTCTAAACTTCACCTTGCTGCATTTTGACCATTGCACATTTAAAATGTGTCAGGTTGTGGGTTGCATCGACCAGCACCAAACCCAGAGCCCTGCACAGTTACAACCAAAACCCGGGTGTGTTAGAGGCTTGTTCCTCGTGAGCTATTACAGTTTGTTCTGTGATAATGGCCATGCTCGTTGCCTCGTGGGACCTGAAGCTGTAACTATGGGTGTCTTCCTCACATGCACACACACTTCTGCTGTTCCACTAACCAAATAGTCTTCATCTTAGAAGCTGTTACCTGTTGCTGTCCCTGAAGTTCAATCTTAGCACTCCACGGGCACTCTATTTTTGTTTTGCTTGGTTGTTTTTTCCTTCTTTACTTTTTTTGCCCTATTATATGATTTGGTTTTTTTTTTTCTACCTTCTTGCTTCTCTTGCCCACTCTTCATTCCCTTTGGTCCAGGAGAGCAGCTTGCAGGACAGTCTCCCCATCCTCAGCCATGTGCTTACATCTTAGTGGTGCCCTGGCAGTGCTGGGCTAATGGTTGGACTTGATCTTGAAGACGACATTCCAGCCTGAATGATTTTGTAAGAGAAGCATAGATGTGATAGTTGTTTCAATACTATATAGGCGTAGCAATAGTTGCATTATTATGAGGGACTTTGGTCTGATTTTCTTTCAAATAAAAAAAAAAAAGAACTTCTGAGAACGCCCTGGGCTGGTCTCAGCACCCTGCATTTCTCCAGGGCTTGCAGGTTAACACTCACCGTGTGAGAAGTGGTGTGTGATTCAAAGCGATTACAGGAGAGTTGATAAAAATTACTTTGTTCTGGCCCCATGGTGTGTTGGTGGGGTCCAAAGGTCCTGCTCGTGCCCTCCTTGTTCACAGACACTCTTTGACTACAGGTTGTCTTTGTTTAAGTCAATAATTGAAGCACTTTGGAATCATGGTGGATTAAGGCAAATCCCCCTAAAGCAGTTTTGCTTTCTTTATCATCATATGATTACTTATATTGTAGTAATTGTTGTTTTGTACCTAACCTGTGCAATAAACTTCCCAATATTGATTAAGCTTCATCAGAATTAATCTAAGGACATTTTTTACTACATCAGTAGCAAAGCAATAGGATTGCCCTTGTATCAGCGATAAAAAGTGATACACAAAAGCAACGTTGGGAACCCCATGCAACTATTCAATGTCATTTCTCCATGCTGCAAATGTGGCTGAAATGTTCAGTCTGAAACCCCTGACAAACCACCTCCTCCTCTGGCGAGACCCTGCTGAGCGGTGCTGAAGGGGAAGCTGATGGTTTGGGGTGCAGCTCCTCCCTCTGGTGCCCAGAGATGCCTCTGCAGAGTTGCATTCAAGTTCCTAAAGGAGAAGCAGAGCTGATGCCACTTCTGTGACCCAGAGAGGGGATTGCAAGGGTGAGCTGAAGACCAGAGCTGAGCTGCTGGTCCTTGTCTTTTTCCCTGCAGGAAAACCTCATCCTAGAGCATGAGAGGTGTCCAACAGCCTCGTCATCTCAGCTGTCCTTGTCTGGGTGACAACTGGTGAAGCTCAGCCCAGTAGCAGTGTCACTGCAGGACCCCATGGGGGCAAAGCTGACACCCATGGTGGGGTGGTGAGGACAGACAGACCAAGCACTGTGGAGACCTGCAGCCACCCTGGGGAGACCTCGACTCTGGACAAACACTAAAGGGAGTGGAGACAAATATGTGCCCTGGGTTTAGGAAGTGTTCTGTGTGCTCAAAGGTTGTTGTCCTACTTGCCTTATAGGAAGCAATAAAACAAAGCCTCTCTATCAATAATTCATTTTAACTGAGGTACTATGTTAATTACCACATATTCTGGTTGTCTTCCTCCTCTTCTCTCCTCTCTCCTCCTCTCTCCTCCCCTCTCCTCTCCTCCCCTCTCCTCCTCTCTCATATTTTTATGACGTTAGCACTGGGAAAGCTGAAGTCCCCCGCACTGGGCAGCTGTGCCTTGTCCCCATCCCTGCCAGTCTCAGCCCCTGCGTGCGGGTCTGAGCTGGATACGTGCATTACTGATTTACCTTGCAGGTAAAGGGGCTGGATGTTTGACACCATCACACTCCAAGGGAGAGCATCTCCTTTGCACTGCCAACAGCAAACCCAGGCTCCCGGGGTGGAAATGGCCCCTCAGCAGCACCTCCTCAGCCTTTCTGCCCCCTCAGCAGCTCCCCCGCAGCCTTCCTCCCTCCTCAGCATCATCCTCGCAGCGTTTCTTCCCTCCCCAGCCGCAGTGTCCCCGCTGCCAAGGCAGCCGAGCCCCGGGCGCACAGTGCCACCCTGTGTCAGTGTCGCAGCCAGTCACCTGTCGGGCATTCCGAGCTGGTGACACTGATCTGCTATTCAGGTTAAGGACCTACGGAGTGGAGGGTCTGAGAGAAAGGACGAAGGTCCTGAGCAGGGATGGGGACAGCAAGAGCCGTCTGCCCATCCCCAGGGCGCAGCAGGCTTGGTCCCCGGCTCCATCCAGCATCTCTTGCTGTTCACATCTGCTTTTTAAATCCCAGTAAAGAGGTTGTTCTCTTCTTCAGGGCTGCAGAGTTTGCCCCCAGAGAAACCTGGACCTTCTGCAAGTAGCCAGCTAAGCTCCTTCTGCTGGCTTTTTTTGTGGCTCCATCAGCTGGCAGTCCCCAGGCTACAGCTGGAAAATGGCTCTTCTAGAGTTATGTTGCTGTTTTTCATTTGGATGCTGATTCCAGACCTCTCTGGTGGGACCTGGCTCCAGCTCCGTGTTTTCTTCACGTTACTGAAAGGGACACAAGCCATCGCTCAGCCAGCAGCTGGCAGAAAAGGGGAAGACATCAGACACATCTGGAAGGGAGGGAAGGACACCAGGGATGCCCAGCTGGAGTGTCACTGCTGGGGCTGACTGTCCCCTTCCCCATCACCATGCCACTTGTGCCAGTGTGTTGGATGATACCAGCTTGCTGGGGGGGATGCCACATGCCAGCAGCTCTCTGCCTGGGGGCAGCATGTTTGGTGCACCTGTGTGATGTCCAAAGGATGCCAAGTTCTGGCATCCCCCCAGCTCCTTCTGAATGGTGTTGAAAGCTGCTTGGGACTGCTACACCCCCAGGGAGGACCACAGCGTGTGTGCACATAGAAAGGAGCAGAATCGCTGGAGAAGTGGGAGAAACGGGCAACCCACGCCACACGGTGCCGTGTTTTAGGAGGGGACCTCCTGCCTCAGCAGGGTGAGATCAAAGGTGGCGATGGGCACAGCAGGATTGCTGCCAGATGAGCTCTCCCGAGAGAAGCCAGTCAGGCCAGGTGCTACATCCCGAGTTGCTCTTGAAGAGCAATGAGCTGGTGAGATCTTTTGGGTGGAGGCAGATTGCCTTGGACAGAACTGGTTCTAAGGGGTAGCAACAAGCAACCTCACCCACAGCAGCACCATGCACTGGTCCCTCACCCATCCTGGGGTGGGAATGCTCAGCTTGGTCTCTGCGCAAGGTCCCCGGGTGTCCCAAGCTGACCTGGGCTTTTGGAGCAGGGACATCTGGAGACCACACCTCCTTTAAGCAAAAAAATCCAAGCAGCCAGGGCAGCAGCTCTGGAAGCAGCAAGGACCATTCTCTCAGCACCATTTACAGAGCAGCTGGCAGCACTGGGCAGCTTGCGGTGAGGAGAACGGCTCTGGGAGGGAAACAGTGATGGCAGCACACGGAAAGGACCCCACCAGGGGAGTACCACTGCCTTGCACCTTCTCCGACTGCTACAGGAGAGTTAACTTTCAGACAAGTTACAGAACTTTTTCTTCTGGGCCGAGGACATTTCTCTTCCTTCCTATAAGGAACACGTGCTGGCTGGTGAACCTCTTCCTGCTGACCTGCCCGAGCGAGCAGCGTGGTGGACACTGGGCAGCACTGGGCATCGCACTGGGACTCTGGGCCCGTGTGTTTTGCCAGTGTGCTGTTGTCACGGCCGCTGTCAGCACCTCAGCACAGCCTGTCTGTGCTCCGAGTTGTTTTACTAAACCATAACTTGCTCTGCAGTGCCCGTAGAGTTAACGATTAAACTCCGGCTAGGGCGGTGTTGTTGGAACAAGCCAGATGTTATCACTGCACAGAAAGCCCTGTGCAAGGAACAGTGACCCTTTCCATTTCTTGAAAGATAAAGGGTATTTGGAAACAGAACAGTTGAGAGCTGGGCAGCAGGAGCATTCTCACCTCCCTGCCCTGTCAAGGGCAGCCCAGCAGCTCATCAAGGATGATCCAGTGGTTGCTGTGGCAGAGCCAGAACATGGGGTTTAAGAGCAGGAATGAGGAACATTGGATCTGGTTTGGTTTTAAGACATCAGATAAATTTGCATCCCTGGCAAGTAAAGCAAAACAAACCCAAACCAGGAAACCTCTGGCTGTTTGAACCCTGTTGTCTGAACACAGCAGGAGTCGGTGGTGAAAGGCTTGGATGCGTTTGGTGGAGCTCGTTGTTGCTGTCTGGTTTGCCTGTATCTGCAGGTTGTTGGTTCTGAGGGGAGTTAGGAGGACACCCATATTCAGAGAATATTGCTCCTGTGCTTGAGAGTCTGCCACACTGTTTTTCATTATTAACTGTCAATGACCAGGGCTTGCTTTGGTTGGTTGGTGTCATTGGAGAGATGCCCTCGTGGTGTTCAGGGGTGATGAGCAGGCTGAGCTCAGCTCTGTGCCTGGCCTGGGGGTGTGAGAACCTGGGACAGGGTGACACCAGCTGAATCCCAGGAGCACTTCTACTGTGCCTGACTCCACAAAGCCCTAGATTACCATACCCACAAGGAGGCTCGCAGGTTTTCAGCGTGCCTACAGGGATTTGGCATCGCCCACAAGTTCAGCTGAAGCAGCAGCCTGTTGAACACAGCACAAAGCTCTATGAGTCCCCACCCTGAGGTCCTGCACAGGAAGGGCAGAGCCTCAGCTATCCGTCATTGTCCAAAACCCACTAGGATGTGGTTGAGAACCCCCAGACATCTGCCATCCTCTCCCAACTCCAGTGGGGCTCAGGGTCTCACACCCCAGGTCTGATGTTCTCCAACTGGAGACATGTCAGATCAGCAGCAACCAACCCAGGTCCCCCACCTCCTTTGGGACTCCAGCCCCAAGGTTCCCTGCTGACGCCTGCACCAAAGCTGCTGCACAGTGACAAAATCTATTATTAAGATGACCAATTTCTCCTGGAGACTGTGGCCCAGTACAGCTGACGTTCTTTGATACCACCAGAAATTAACAAACCACTTCTCCTGAATTTGATCTTTGTAATGAAAGATGTGAGCAGGAATGCCTTTAATTGGGATAGGAGGTCTTGTCAGGCTCAAGTAGACATGGAAATGATATGTCTGAGCCAGTGTGGGACTGATAGTTAAGAAGTAGATGAATACTCCACGTAAAATGCAAAGCTGAGTGTTTTCTTTGGGACTTTTCTAACGTCGCTGCACTGCATAAACACAGTGAGCATCATCTGCATTAAGGCTCTGATACCCACTCTTCAGGCTACCTCTGAAATATTATAATTTCTCTTCATGCTTGTCACTTTTTTTGGCTGGGGTCTGCTGTGATTTTGCCTCCCAGGCACAAAGCAAGCAAATTATACCTAGAATTAAGTAGTATGAAATCTGCTTTCAGAGATACCCAGACAAGAGCCCAGGATCTCAGCTGGAATTTGGCTGAACCTGGAGGAAGATTTTATTTCTGTTCTTGCTTTTCTCCCATCCACATCCCAGGCACCCCCAAAAACCATTAACAGGCAGGAGAGACCTTTCCCTTGCCTCTCTGGCAAGCCATGGATGCAGTGACTCGCAGCAGCTGTGCTGGGGGGCTGGAGAAACACACCCATGGGAGCTGCCAGCTCTTCCCCTTATAAAAGAGAAGCTCATCACCTCCTTCAGGCTCTTGCCAGTCTGCAAAGTGGGGCTGTTTTGCTGGGATGATGGTGGGGATCCCACAGGCATTTGGCTGAGGAGTGGCTTGCTGCTGGAGACTGCTGATGAGGGATGCAGACTGGGCTAGAGCAAAGGTACATCTCTTCTTTTGGCTCTTTGGATTATGCACTACATCAGAGCAGGAGTTTGCTCCCTCTGGTCATTACTGCTTGGCATGAAGGGGGTGCTCCAGCGGCCCAGGGTTGGGGAGCAATTATCTGGATGATTGTAAATGCAGGGATGCTGTGACTGATGCCGCTTCCTGGCTTCTCCTGCAAACAAAAACTGGGACTATCTGGGGTTGCCTGTCTAAACTGGGACTATCTGGGGCTGCCCATTGGAACTGGCAGGCTCCAGCCAGCCCGATGTGCAGGCAGGCAGCAGGAGAGGCTCCCACCCAGCTCGGCATTCCCCAGGCTGTAGACTTTCAAGTGCAAATGATTGAGTTTAAAGGCAGCAAGAGCGTACTATAAATGAAAGAGGAGGGAAAGATAAAAGATCTAAGCTCTAAGTGGAGGGGCTCAGCCCTTTGAAGCCAGCTCTCGCGTGATTTAATGGTCCATTTTCATCCGCATGCTCCTCTCTTCTGACCACTCCTTTTTATCCACTGCTGATTCCAGTGTTACGCTGCCCAGTGCCCAGTCTTGCTGCACGTCACTTACATAATGTAGATATATGACTATAGCAGTCTCAAAGGTGATCTTGCCTTGTTTATCTAATGAGAAAGGAGGGGAACATTAAGGTCTCTTTCAAAGTATTTTTGACCTGAAATAGAGCCCTAAAACCAGATTGTTTTAGAAACAAAGGATTTTCCTCCAATCCTTGGCTTTGGTCAAAACCAGGTTGTGTCACAGCGCAACATGCGTGTCAGGCTGGAAAGCTGAGTTTTGATTAGATTGTCTGGCAGAAATCTCACTTCTTGCTCATTAAGCTCTGATGAGGCGGCGTGGTGCTCATTAACAGGAGCTATGCACGTGGCCTAGCTGGTATGAAACAGGAGCCAAAGTGAATGGATTAAGACAGGAGACCAGGGTTGTTCCTCTGGGAATGAATTCCAGATCTGTGCCTTTCCATGGGGTCAGGTGATTCTGCTGCTGCTGCTGGGTCCTCTGGGTTGGATCACTCACTCATGGTTCCAGAAGCAGGCGTTGCTGTTTAATCCTGACAGCAAAATAGGACGTTTTACAGGCTAGATAAGTTTGCAGCCATTAGAAGCAAAGGCGTTTATCCCCGCGGGCTGTGTGGCTCCTGGGTTGGGTCCTTACACAAGAGCAGACACATGACTCTGCTTGGTGCCACCCAGAGTCAAGCCCTGCTGCTGACAGCTGCATCCTGCTCTTGCAGGGGACCGAGGCCATCTCTCAACTCCACACAGCTTTTCGTAGCATCTGGAGTGGTTTCCTAAACCCAAGCTGCTCTTTCTGCCTCCTGAATCATCTGGAGTGGACCCTGCCCCAGGCACAAGCAGGGAGCTGGTGTTGGCAGGGGCAGGATGCTGTGGGTCTGAGCACCCAGGCGGTAAGCGCTGAGCAGACCCCTTGCTCTTTGGCTGCACGTTAGTCCAGAGGCACCTTCCTGAGGTCCTATGGTACCAGTTGCACTGGAGGGACCTCAGCTCTGGCCATATTTATTGTGACCCACGTACTGGGACCAGCTCACACTGTGTAGGGTAGCGTCTGTGCCCTACTCAGCTTTTGGTGCCAACAACTTTAATCCTGCCTAACAACCCCCCCCACACACACACCCCCCAAACCTCTTAAAGTGCTGGCAATGCCCCAGGCATGTGGCAGAGCTGCTTCCCCAGCCGTGCTGGGGTTAGAGTCATCCCTGTGCCTGGCCAAGGAGCTCTGGACTGTGGTTATCACCCATGGTGTGCAGCCATGCAGCAGTCTACCAGTCCTGCCTGGCCACTGCTGACCTGCTTCTGGGCTTGGAATGAGGTGCTGGGCTCAGACTGGGGCAGTTAATAACCTTCCTGGCTCCTTCTCCCTTTTGGAGCCAGTGTACATGTAACATGGTGTTTGCTGAGCAACATGCCCATGTGGCTTCCCTTCATTTCCTCCTTGCTGTCCAGGTTTGCATTACTGCTGGCCAGCCCAAACCTAATTTGGTTAATTGCTTATCTACAAACAAGCATTTCCCTGCTTTCATGAAGTGTAGTTAATCGGACATCATTTTATCACATTCCTTGGATTCTTTACATGGGCCAGAGACTTTCCCTGCCCTTGTGCACACCTTTGTTATGGGAGGGTTTGTGAAATGATGCAGCCCTTGCAGAAGGATGCTCTCCCCTCCTTCCCATGCAAAGCCAAAGCTCTACTGGTGCTTCTTTGGAGAGAAATTCAAAGCCTGGCTCCAGGTTCTGTTAGTATGAGCCTGTTTAGTTTTCACAATGCTGTCTTGAAAAGCTGATTGTCCTGCAAGGTCAGTGATAAAAACAATTGAGTGCAACTTTATCTTAATGCTGCAAGTAGTTAATTAACATCAGTAAATTGTTTAGTGCACTCCCTTCCCCAGATCAGCCCCACTCTCTAATGAAAGCCTATGCTAGTTTTGGCATTAAATTGCCTGTTAGGAGCAAGGGCACTTGCTTTACTAGCAGAGACTCTCTCTGGATGTCCAACACTGAAAGCCAGGATTGCATGAAATAATTTTTTACTGAAGGAAACAAAATGATCCTTTCAGGCTGAGCTGTTAGTGCAGGCTGGTGGTTTTTTTTTTTTGCAAGCTGAAACATGGGAAGTTCCACCTCAACATGAGGAGAAACTTCCCTGTGAGAGTGACAGAGCCTGGCCCAGGCTGCCCAGAGAGGTTGTGGAGTCTCCTGCTCTGGAGACTTTCCA
>JANIJG010005696.1:0-10804 GCA_024611175.1 Megaceryle torquata
AAACCTAGAAGGCATAAAAATGAAAACTTTCTGAAACACCTTCCCCTAAAACTTGTCACACTGATAGGCAAGAGTTAGATTGGGAATGTACACTTTTGACTGGTCATAAAGAGATGCTCAAGTCAGTCATCACCTAACCAATACTCTAAGAAAGCCCTGATCCATATTTACTGAAACAGTGACTTTTTTGCAAACCTTTTTCATTATTTTTTTGGTAGCAATTCTAGATGCATGCAGAATAGTAATAGTAAGACAGCCAAAGAACTGGCAATATTTCAAGCTGCCACCTGCATTGTAACCATTGTGTCATTTAATTGTACTGCAGAAGCTCCTGTTGCCACATGATTAAAACAAATTGGCCATTGGCATTTTACCTGCATTCCTATTTATGTTGACTGTGTTGGCCTGATAGTAACACGAACACATTAACAGAAGTTCATATGAGCTAAAAGAATGAAATGAAATGAAAAGGAAGTTGTATCTACCACTTTATTTTGGATTTCAGTAGCACATCAGAATTTGGGGTTCAAAATTTTCTCTTCCCTCCCTTTTCTTCTCCTTGAGCTCAACAGTTATTCATTTCCTCACTCACAAGAAAAATTGCTGTGCTTTCACAATTCCCAGTGTTTGGCACAGAGACTTCTCCAATAGGTACTTCTCAGAAATCCTTTGTATCTGCGTATTTTGCTGCTCTTTAAGGAGGTGCGGGGTGGAAAAGTAATCCCTTGGGGTTGATGCTGTTCCAAATAGGAGAGCATAGTGAAAGACACTTTGGAGACATGTCTTAGGAAACTGTTTTAATTGCATATATTTATATGAGAGGAAAATCAAGAAGTATGTTAGGGTTGTACAGATTTCCAAGTACCAGCCAAGAGAAGCCACACAAACCTTGGGACTTAACTTCTTTTCTCCTAACAGAAGGTGTAATGCTGTAAAATAATTCACTGCCAACATCCCCGTTTTCTACCTTCACCTATAAATGAGAAAGCAAGACTCAATAATGAATGAAATCAAATGAAAATAGAATGAAAAAGTCTATGCAAAGCTGCCAAAGAAAAAGCCTTTTTTTTTTTTGTTACCAATGCAAATGACTATTTTTAGATTCTCTGGGCTAGTTTAATGCATGTCATTCATTAGCTGAAGCATTACACTTCTCTAACACATTTTTCATTTTCTTTAGACTATTTGCATACCCCTCTCTAACACATCTATAGATATCATTCCCTAGAATACTTGTATCCAGCAGAGCAAGGAAAAAGACTAGATGTACCAGATGTCACACTACAAAATGTAGTAATAGAATTACAAAACACTATAGCTACAGAACTAGTACCAGATGTAGTAATATTTTTAAAACCTGTTTAGTCATTCTACTTTCTTCTTTGTGTCTGTCGTGCTATTTTATTTTTCCAACATGCCACATTATATAAATTCCTCCAAATGACTATTTTTCTCTCCAGTATTAAGTAGTTTTTCTTCTTATAATTAAGAAAATTGTGGTTTCAAGACATACTTTTGTTTGTTAAAGTAACTCTATGATTTTGTTTAAATAATCAGATGACCTAAATAATCAATTTACACAGAAAAAGAGAGAAAAACATTCTTTGCCAATTCTGTGTTTGCATATGGAATCTCAAATGGTCGTGACTCATTTCGTTCTGCCTTTCATTCTCATTGGCAACTGCTGAAGTTTTAATTACATTACTGATGTATATAAAAATACTGAAGTTTCTCTTAGAGACTTTCTTTTCCTGGAAGGTTCACCTTCCAGAAAAAGTTTTCATCTGATGCTGTAGGGAAGAGAATGGGGGAACCTGTCTACAGTTCAATGATATGCACATAGATTATAGCTCTGTCTTCAACAGAAATCATTCTGAATTACATCCTAATGTATTAGGAATATAGTCAAATCTTTTACCAGAAAAATAAAACCATGTAACTTTGAACTAGAGTCCCTCATTTAGCTGAACAAATTGTGTTTGATTCATTAATCAGAGTTAAACAATAGCTCTGGCAATCTTTCAGTGTTGGACTGTCACTTTTACCCTTTGCTGTGTTCCAGCAAGGTTCGCTCTTTACTGTTCATTTGTCTCACATATTCTGACCAGAACTCTCTGTCACTACAACAGATGTTTAGATTTAGATCTAGATTTAGATCCTTGATATTAAATCCTCTTACCCTTTGTTCTACCCTATCTACATGACAATATTGCTATTCTGTTACCTTCCTTTTATTGCTACTGTGTCAGTTACTACACTGCTACATAATCAAAGCAAAAGCATTATAAAAAAAAGTTTGTTAGTGAATCAATCTTTTCTGTTAAAACGATGCCCTAATATTTACTGTTATGCTTCAGTTGGAAGTTATTCTATGGTCATCTACATTCTAAAAGCATCCTTAATAACACACTCTTGATTTTATATTCTATGTCTAAATATTTTCTCAATATTTACTATGCTTAAAGGAAATTTTTCATGATCATATGCAGGTGGGCATGTAGATTAACTTCTAAAAAGTATTCTTATCTTTATTTTTGCAGAGCAGAGAACTAAAGAAAGCTTATATCAGATTCTCTTCTTAAAAAATTAAGTTCTAGGAAATTGCACCAGGCTAAATGACACAAGAATACAGTCCTTATTTTTTATGCAATGGAATTGAATGAAGTTTTAAGCAAAGTCCAGGATACATATAGTGTTATGAATGCAAGACAAATAAAAAATCATAGCTTATTAGTGAATCGAGAGGATACAGTGGCTGGTGTGGTACCATCGCCAAGTCAGCAGAAATATGAAGGCAAAAGGGAAGGGGAGAGAGTCAGAGGAAAAGGAAGAACAGATGGCAGAAGTAAGAGTTAGCACAGAGGACTATGTTAAGGACAAGCAGCAGCAGCATCCCACCGAACAGCACAGCAATACTTCTGTCACAGCGGTAGTAGTACATTCACACTCTTCAGCTGCCTGTGTGCCCTGTCTTCTCAATCTGTCCTGTTAGAGCTTGACATTCTGTGGCTTTGGGAGCCAAGGAAACTCTCTGAGTTGCTCCATCCTGTCACCGTGTTTTACCAAATAAAAGCTACGGTTAAAGTCCAGGAGTGAAATGCTGGGATTTTGCCAATGACTTCAGCAAGGACAGGTTTTCACACCTGAAGCCATGCAGAGTCCTAACCATCGAGACCTGCACAGCCAGACTTCAAAGTGCAGAGAGCTTAAGGAGCCATGCCTTTGCCTTGTGTCACTGGGTACCACTGAAAAGAGCTTGGCTCCATTCTCTTTGCACTTTCCCTTTAGGTGTTTGTATACATTGATGAGGTCCCACCCTGACGGTTCTCTTCTCCAGGCTAAGCAGTCCCAGGTCTCTCAGACTTTCCTTGTATGTGAGGTACTCCAATCCCTTCAGCATCCTTGTAGCCCTTTGTTGAACTCTTTCCAGTATATTCATGTCTCTTTTGTACTAGGAAGCCCAGAACTGGACATAGTGTTCCCAGTGTGGCCTTACTAGCTAATCAGAATTCCACAGGATCTCTAAAGCTGTATATTCTTTAAAGCTGTTTTGTTCTCTATGTGTAACTCTTCGGGCATTATTCACTTGCTTCTTCATGACTGAGAGAAGCAGTTGGTATCAATGAAGTCCTTTATTTTAAAAGCAAAGTGGCCTTCCTTGCTATCACTGTTCTCGTACGCTCAAAATTCCAGAAACAGAAACCAGCAAGGACAACGTTTGCTGTTTTCTGGTTTTCTCTCTGCCTGGATGTGTTGGTTTCTTTCTCAGTTCACTATGTTTGAAAGTTGCAACACATTCATTTTGATCTTTGTTCAGTTACCAAAGAGGAAATTGGGAGGCTTTTTTTAAATTATGAATGAAAATGTTCCTAGACACTGCCATGGCAAAAATTGTTTAGCAAATGTCTGGGTATCCCAAGAGAGGGGTTTATGAGGCAAAATTACTTCCTGATCCTAAGTCTAATGACTGATGATATCTATCCCTGACTATTGCCAGTCCTTGATATTTTCCACATTTCTAAGTAAGGGAATAAAAATTCTCCTGCAGTCTAAGCTGTGCATCAAAACTTATAAAAACTTTTCTCACAGCTCAGTCCCCACTCTTAAATTAAGATTCATGGCATTTAAAGTAAATATAACACAGCAGTTACATTCTCTTACTCCATAAAGAAATCTGTCTGGTATCATCTCTAAAAATACTTCAGCTGCTATCATGGTATGATTGATTACTACTGTAACCTGTTAGCATTTTTTTTGTCAAAACTGGATCTAGAAAATCTAAAATTTCCCATAGCTTGGACTACTCTGTATTTTTCTGTTGTTAACAGGTTTCCTAACCCATACCCAACCCTGTTTTGCAGATTATAAAAACTCTTCAGTGTGTTAGGGGAATACTTCTTAAAAAAAATCTCTTCAAGTGATTTCTACCTAATTGTTCTCTTACATGCAAGGAACATAGATATAGGAAGTTTCAGTTATGATACCTGATGTGAGTAAAATGGAGTCATAGGATTAGTAAAGATAGCATATGAAAAAAACATTTGATGAATAATACTCAAGTGACTCCCATATCAGCCCCTCCTATGCAATTTTATTATGCATCTTTGATGAAAAAAAAAAAAAGCTGTGCAGAACAAATACTTCCTGTTTAAAAATATTCAACAGGCTATTTGCATTCTGATATAATTTCTCATTTTTTTTATTTAGATATAGTACTTTCTTAAATAGTTTTCTTAATATGTAACTAGGAAAATAGAGAAGAAAGCATAATACAGAACTAAATCCAGACTTTAAATGTTCCTTATGAACTTTTTAAAATGCAAGAAGTCACATTTATCTCATATCACTTAACACCTCACCTCTGCTAGATCTCTAGGAAAATTCAACAGACAGACTTTATGAGAGGAGAATAAAATGAAACTGCTTTACCACATCCTATTGAAGGTCTGTTAAATTCATCTTATCTCTCACAGCAGAAAGTAACATGTTAGGGGGAAGTATAAGAAGCAGAGCATGCGTGACATGGTCTTTTCCCTGTATACTCTCCAACTCTGCCAGTCCGTATTTAGGGACTTCTGAAGTGAAAGGTTCAGACCTGTGTCTACAGCAACCACTGATGAGCACGCTGTGTTACATTTTTCTCATCCTTTTTCTGATGTGTTTGTGCTTCTCTCCATAATATGACAGCACTGACACCATTTGATTATTTACTGTACAAAAGAAGTGGCTGCTTTTATTTGTTTTAACTCTATTGCCTGATCATTTCCTTTGATATCTTCTAAATTCTCAGCTTGCAAGAAACAGTGACTAATCATTCCTCTTTCTCTCTGTATGTCACTTGTTACATTGCAAATCTGTCATAGTCCTTTTCCTCACACTCCTGACTTTCCACCCACTGTGTTCTGTTGCTGATACTACATTTAGATGCATTATACAAAAACCACTCAGTTTTATTTCTATTCTTGATAACTTCCCTACCTTCTGTAGGTGTTTTCTGAGATGAATGGACCAGCATGCAGTATTCAAAGTGTAAATTCAAAGTGATTTGCAGAGTGGCATGACTCTTTTCTATTTTGCATCCTCTCCGAGTCTAGTAGAGAGGTGTCCCTGCCCACGGTGGGGAGGCTGGATTAGATGATCTCTAAGGTCCCTTCCAGCCTAAGACATTCCATGATTCTTCCTTTCCTAATAATTTTTAAGATCCCACTTGCTTTTCAAATGCCCCTAAGAAGTAACAGTAACGTTTACTGATGATGTTTTTCCTGTAATTCAGGACCAAGTGTGTACACTTGGAGCAAACAAATACTTACTTTGGTAATAATGAATATCGGTTGGTTATAAAGACTATTAGCTACCACTTGACTGTCTAGATCATATTGCCTATGGCAGATCATTCTATCATTTCTCATATCAAAAGAAAAGAGGAAGAAATAGTATTTGGAAGAACTTGTTAAACATACAAAAAAAGTTGCACCGAATTTCTAATTTACCAGATATATTTTGACTCATACTGCTGAATTTTCTGCATTAGGTTAGCTTAAGACAGTTCGTCACCAATCACCTTCTTTTAAATTCTTTTGTTTTGGGCCAAGATTTTGATCTAATTTTGAAGAAGCTCCTTTTACTGTGAATTCTTTGCTTCCCTTTGTTCTTGGTTTTGGCATGAACATGGCAAGAAAAACTTTAATATTTCCTTCACTGTCACTTGGAGGTAGAACATTCTGGTTTCTCACATCCAAACAAACTAACCAAATAAACTGACATGGCAGCCACTGTTTTCCTGGCATTTCACCCGAAGAGACATTTTTTAATCTGTCTTAAATGGGCCCATGTAATATTAAATAAATTACTTCAATTTAATTTAGACATTCATTACCTGTATTTAAACTCACTTTATTAAAACAAAACATATTTCATAATTTCTAAAAAGATCATTTTATATCAAGATCAGGAAGCATAAGCATATATATTTAAATAACAAAGAAATTATGTACCTAGCATTTGAAATAGCACAATGAAATATCTAATTATTTCCCAGTTCCAAAAAAGCACATGGAAATCAAGATCTGTATCTGTGACAACAGGTACACTCAGATCATGAAAAGTGCACCTTTTGCTAGGCAAATAGTGGGTTTTGTGTAAGAATAGTAATGAGAACTATTAAGTGCAGAGAATAAAAGTTAGCTGAAGTACAGTGAGTAGATTTTATTATTCTGTGATGTAACACTGATAGAACAAAATTTAGACAAACATTTAGGTGAAAACAATTTCAAAATCAGAGATTTCATCTAAAATTTCAGACTATGCTTGCATTTTATTATGAGAAAAAGAAATCTGCAAAAGCATGAGGCTATAGGCTCCAGAGTCTTGTTCAATCCAGCTCTTGTGTAGGAATGAGTAATGTGCAAAGCTTCAGACCATTGCTAATAATTATTCTCTAAATTAAACATGAGCTTTGTCCCATCTTCTTTGATGAGTAAGAAAGCCAAATTTTCAAAGCTAATTAGTTTCTCAGTTATGGTCATTGTTGTTTATTGTTCAGGCACCCTTAAGGTAATTAGCATGCCTGAGATAAATTAAGAACATTTAGCACATTTTATTAACAATGCACAGTAACAGAAACCCCTGACCAAAATATGTGTTGGGCCTCTGTTTTCTGAGGTGGCCTACCAAGGAAGGAAATTTCACGTCCAACATAAACATTTGGTTGCAGGTTCTTGGTTACTCGACTAGCGAAGGTTGCACCATCCTGCTGCCCAGGGAAAAGTGGCCTCCGTGCTTTCCCAGTCCTTTGTTGGAGTTGCACATTGCTTCATGTGTTGTGAGGAGTTGAGCACAGCCAGCCAGGAACGGGCTCTGAACTACGTAATGAAGCAGTATGAACGGGTTTCCTCTTCTAGCTCAATAGTCTGCTGCCCTCAGCAGTAGAAAGTAGCTGATTTTTAGAGAAAAAGAGTAGAAATCAGAGAGTATTGAATGTTCCTTCCTGTCACATACCCCGACAGCTTCAGACAATAAGCATTTTACAGCTTTCTGAACCAAAGGTGGCATTGCTTTTAATATCAGTGGCCTAATTATTCTGGTACTTGGATTATGAAAACCAGTAAGCAGTCCTTCCCAACTCATCTTCTCTGTATCATTACCAATTTTGTAGATCTCTGCCGTTCCACTTCTTTTGTCTAAACTCAAGAATCCTGCTCCATTTAGTCTTCATAACCACAATCTTTTCTTGTCGCTTTTGTTGTACCATTTTCCTTCCACTACTCCTTTTATGAAATGGCTTAATAGAATTGCAAACAGGTTTTAATATAGGAAGGGACCTGTGGTTACAGAGAATATATAAAATTAACCATAAAGAGGTTTGTGTTGTTTCTTTCCAAATAATTACTGCTGCTTTATTTCCCTTTGATTGACACTGGTCAATGAGCTCATGATATTCCCAGAGAAGTATCCCAAATCTATACTCGGTGAGGTAACGCAAAGCTGGAGCCTGTCATTCTGTTCTTAGCACTTTAGCTAATCTTTCCATGACTATTTTAGTTTAAAATTTCAGTTATCAATTTATCACTTGTTCACTCAATATGGTAATATTCTTGTGTAACTTTGGGTAGTCAGCCTTAGCTTTGGCTGTCATGAATATGACTAATATTCCACTGTTATTGTGTTATTATCAATCTCCTTTCCCACCTCTTTTATGAACACACGGACAGGTTCCAGCTGTGAACCTCCCCTACAGCTTCATACCCATACCCACGCACAGCCATGGTCAAAAACACTGCAAAGCAATAAAGTTAATTCAGAGCTCTAACTATGAGAGATTCTTCACGTTCAAACAAAAGCCTTGAAATGTGCCCCTAAGCTCACAGATACATGGCAAATTGGTCAGGGATTTACTGCAGTTACACAACACAGCTCTTCCGATGGGCAGGCCAGACCATTTTCAAATACCTCTGTGCTGCACAAATGCTTCCTGGTGACGAAGGCAGCATGAATGGCTCTAAAAAGTGCTGCAATGAAAAGGCATTTACTCATTCAGGTGGAATTTACAACTGGATTTTTGAACTTTGATGCTACTGACACTAAGGAAGGCTCCGGGTTTTCTGGGAGGAGCATTGAAATGGATCCTCCAGTCCACTGCATCTCCTTTTTGACATGCTTTATGATTGGAGAAGCTTCTGTGGAAACATGGGAACACATGAGTGACCAACCATGTTCTGTCAGACCCGATGGCCAGCCCAGTGTGCTCTCTCCAGCTGTGGTCATAAGCAGATGCACAGGAAAAGTGAGATCAAGGCTGCCAGATATGACACTTCCAGCACCCTTGGGCTGAGGGTACCATGACCCCATCCTACTGCTATTCCTGTCTCTCTCCTGCCAGTATTTGCCCAGTCTCCCCTTGAATTGTTCCAGGCTTCTCACAACGATAGAAAGAGCTTCATGTTCTGTGTAGGGGTCCAATGCGTCATTGCAAATACCGAGTGGCATGTAGGAGGTGGAAAACACGAGTGGTACGAAGTCAGGCCAGAGGTTTAAGATTGTTAATTAGGGTTTTGGAATAGACAGTCTGGGTCAACCAAGTCTAGGCATCTGTTCTGACAGATGTGGGTTTCTCCCACACCGACACTAAACAAAGAATTTAAAAGCTCCAAAAAGTAAAGTTCTGACCACAAGGTTAGTATTCTGGGTTATTACATTTGGAAATTATTGCAGGTCCAGACAAATTCATTCCCTTTTTATGTCCACAATTACTTGAATGGAGCATAATGAATTAAAATACTTAGAAATAGGCCCCGTGCTTCCCGCCTGGCTGCAAAATCCACCGCGGCAAAGCGAGGGTTGGGTACAGCTGCAGGGGGCTGCACCTGAGGTGGGACACACCAGGTGAGGCTAACTGGAGGGCAGAGATACCAAGTTGCTCCTTAGGACAAATGAAGCTTTACCAGTTCAAACAAAAAAATGAAACATTGCAGCTATTTTTTTGTCTGCTCCCACTGAGTCTGTTTGATGGAGTTTAGTGTAATGTTGAATGTTTATGGTGCAGCCATCAGCAGACCAGCCTGTAACACCAACTCGCCATGGGGTACTGCAGCACACGGTTGCGGATGTTATCATAAGTTACCACAGGTTATTGTTGCATTAAAGATTCTCTCACCCCCAATAATTACTCCACCGTTATCACAGTGCCCACTACCCAAGGGAGTCTTTCAATCCACCTCTTGCTTTCCGGGCTCGGGACACACTTGTTTGTAACCACTCTACAAGGCACACACCTCTATGGAGTGCAAACGTTACTAGAGGGGGGTATGGCTGTGGTTTGTCATTCCAGCATTTCTTATGCCTATACAGATGTGCAAGTGTCCCACTGCAACTGCCTGGTGGTTACACCTCTCTCTACCTTCTTACAGTATTGGTGACCTCAAGAACTGAATGTCTCATGCTTTCAGATGCAGTGACCTTATTGATCGCCCTTATTAGCTTGAAATAGTGAGAAACTGGAAGGGGTTTTAGAAGTTTTGCATCTTAATTGTGCATTTGAAAGTAAACCAACATTGAAATCGATCTACCAATCCATTCAATCTCCTTTTTGATGTGCTGTATGATTGGCAAATTTAAAACGTAACAAATCAGTAATAATTGTTTCTGAAGCAAAGCATGAAATAAAAATCTATGTCTCTATTAACTTGCAACAGAAACACCATTCCCCACTCAGGCCGAGAAGCCTTCAGCTGCAGAGCGTTTCCTCGGAAAGCCCACCTCCTGCGTGTGCCGCAACATTTCTGGGTTTATGATGATCATTTCTGCTTTTATTCAACAGAACCACGCCGAAACCGAGGAGACACAGGTGAGCACATCAGCCAGAACACAACAACCCTTCCAAAGGAGAAATCCGGCCGGAAAGCGGAAGGTTTCGCTTGCGGTAACTACGCGTTCCTCCGACCAGGCTGCCACGTTCTGCCCTCCCGCTCGGCTGGGCGCGCAACGGAGATGGCGAATGGGGCCTGGCACGGCCCCGACGGGACAGGATGGGACCCGCCTGCGCGCTCCCTGCGCGGACTTTACGCCCCGCGGAGCAGGGACCGGCAGGCGGCCGCGGCGGGGCGGGAAGGGGCCGCACCCGGGCGCTGCACGCCGGGGCAGGCCGGGCCCGGGCCGCGGCGGGGTTGAGCCTCCTTGAGCGCAGCTCCGCGCACAAGGCGGGGCCGGGTCAGGCTGGGCTGGGCCGGGCTGGGCCGGGCCGCGGGCCGGGCGGGGCGGGCAGGGCCAGCGCCTCGCCGCGGCGGGGGGCGGGCGGGGTGTCCCAGCG
>JANIJG010005697.1:0-23495 GCA_024611175.1 Megaceryle torquata
AAAATAAAAAATTGATTTATTTCATGCATATTTACTCTTAATAAAGCAAAACAGAATACATCAGAGGGCAATGTTGCTCATTATTCACCTATTTTGGACAAATTCTCAAAACATTGCTGAACACAAATTAAGAGAAAGTAATTAATCTTTACTTTTAATGCCCCACTTTCACAGGCAGTTCCAGTTTAAAAAAGGTCTCATCTAGGCAGAGAGAAGGGGGAATGGGAATGGAGGAAGGAAAAGAAAAATAATATTTCCATCTGTCACTTAGAGTTTTCTTCTGACAGCTGCTGATTTGACTAATGACAGTTGCATAATTACCATTTCACACATGTTTGATAATGTTCTTTGTTTGGACTGCCAGTTGTCTTGATGGAGTACACTCAATGGTGCTATTCGAGAGTGGAAACCTGCTTATTTAAAATCCATGCCTAGAGCAATTTGAAGAGCATGAGCTCCCTATCTGAAACATTCATGCCCTCATTGCAAACATTTTTTCCTAGGTTTTAAATTTTCACTCTGAAAATTCCACTGCTGGAAACCATAAATACACCAATACTATAGAGCGTTTCTTGATTGCATAAATGCTTTTTTGCACATATCAGTACAAATTTTTAAGAAAGCAAAATCCTTAGACTGACATCTAAATTATTTTACCAGTGGTTATTAAAAGAAGAGATAATAGGATCCAGTGTATTTTACCATGACTCTGATCCAAAAATTCATTGACTAAATATAATTATGCTTTGATCTATCAACAAAGATATTATCTGCACTGATAAGGGTCTCTTCAGACTATGAAGATTTGTTTCTGAATCCAACATTCTTCTATTATATCATAAAAGCAATCTTAGTAATGACTGAATCATTCCTTCAAGTCTTTTGACAATGTTTCCACTGTACCATGAGGGGTAAGTTCCCATAGTTCTAGCCTGCTAGGAAGTTAACTAGAAGTTTCATTTAAATTTTTCACTCACTGTCCCATCAATGAATATTCTTAGTAAATAATTAGACTACCTTAGAGATACAGTGTTAACAAACAGCTATCTAATTAGAGTTCCTCAGGAAATATTTTTGACAGTGTAATAAAAACCTCTAGGATGCTGTCACTTTTCTGTGTTCCAACTACCACCTGATTAGAAAAAATTAATCAGAATATCCCCTGGGGAAATAGAAAAGGGCTTTTTTCATCAAAATATTCATCAAAACTAACTCTATTGGTTTGTTGGACTAGCACAGCATTAGCAAAATAGAATCAATTAGAAAAAAAAATATCATAAAGTAAAAGTCATTTAAATGCAACAGATATATAATCATGGAGAACAGTATTATTCAGGAGCTCTGAAATATATCTGAGTTCATTAAAGAGGTACATTGTTAGGTGACTAGTGACTAAGGATCTTAGTTTGAGTTCAGCTACTGAACAAATATCATCATATGGGTTCTGAGCATTTTGTCTAAATTCCCTTTACAAAGACTTCAAAGAAATTATTAGATGTAAATTTGGGGAAATATTTTTCAATTATGGATTGAAAACATTCCTATCAATATTTATTTTTATTCAGAAGGCACATATAGGCATATTCAGAGGCTACTGATTTAATACTTATTTTATCCTCCGTGTAGGTTCTCAAGCCATTCTCATCAGTGTAATGTAATTGCTTCCCAGTAGAGCTTTAAGAACTCTGACTAACATCTGTCACATATAGTTCATTATCCTTCTCATCCTTTCCCTAGGGAGTATAAGTAGAGGAGTGTGTCATTTTGTTAAGGTTTGATTTGGGGGAATTTATTTTTCACATATTGCTGTATCATTACTTAGGCATGTAGATAGTCTATCAGAGAGTCATTATCTATCTTATGAAATGATGTGCATTTAGTGGTTTACTACACCAGCATGAAATGTGCTTTATAAAGTATTCTTATCTATTTCAGTGTAGTTGAATTGTAGCTGTCACAAAAGTCAATTGCTCAGCTAACGTGCTCAACAACTTAAGAAATGGCTAGAAGTCCATAAGAAGCTGTACATCTCTTAACACCTTTGGCATTTTTACAGTGCAGAAGAGTGATTATAGTATAATTCCAGTCCTTTGACACTTTGTTCACTGTAGTTCAAGTTGATGAGTTTTTCTGGCTGGGTTACTGGGTTCCTTCCAAATTTTATGATATCACTAGAGATGCCATCTGTCCCAGATATTTTTCCTCTTAAAGGCTTCATGACTTTCTCTGTCTTCTTGAGTGCATAAGGTAAGATTTTTTCCTCACATTCTCTTTTTATGTCATAGGAGGTGATGAAACTTGTCATGTTTTTCTCTATGCATTCTTGTAGAGCTGCTGGTAAAGCTCATCTGTTCTCTGCAGGATGCTATCTCTCCCTCTGTAATTACTCTTTCATCACTGTCTGAGAGGGACATCTGGTGTCAATTATCTGTTTTCTTCTCATCTTGCTACAGCTGTTTCTTTTAAGAGTATTTTACATCATTTCTATGTTGTACCATATATTTGGATCCTTTGTGATCTTCCATTTTCAAGGTCATGAATAGCTTGTAGTTGCAAGCAATCATTCTTTCTCTCTTTTAATTCAATTTTTTTATCATGAGTGTCCTATATACATTTGCACTACTAAACAGATCATGATAAAACACCTTCTGGATATCCAAAGGTGCAGTTGTAATGAGATTTCTTTTTCAAAGAAACTCCATGGCCTAGTGAAAACTTGGTTGTAACTTGAGAGGACCAAATTACATCAGAGCAAGCAGATCCTCAGCAAGAGAATGTAAGCAAATGATACTTGAGGTGCTAACTGTCCTTTCTTACAATTTATGTAATAGTATAAAAAAAAATCATGACTAAGAATATTTACAAAAAAATCGTTTTACAGAACATTCCAATCAGCCACTTTTCTTCCAAGAAATTATGATATTTAATTCCATGGTTTGCTTGATTCTTTTTTCTAATCTCATTGATTTCAGTAGCAATACTCATTTAATGTAGGACCTAACAAGGCTGAAGGCTCAAGTCTGAAAACTTCAGGTATAATACACTGAGAGTGTACAGCGACATTGACTGTAACAGGTTCTCACTCAGAAATCAGTTAGGAGAATTTGTACCATCAGACCAGATAGCTGCTCTCTATAACTGGTCAATGTCTTGTTTATGTTAAGGTTAGGGAGCTTACACTATGCTAAATATTGCTGATGTAATCTTATCCAGGTCCAGAAATCTCTTATGCAAAGTTGTCAGGGAATGCAGACAAAGTTTATGAGAGACAATCCCAAAGTGAAAGTATTTTTAAGATCTCATCAACAGCAGACTTTTGAACCTTGAGTAAAATCTGCTTACGCAAAATAGATAAATTTGCAAAAAACCAGACAATAGACACTCAACTGTTTTGTTCCAGGCTACGCTTGTGGTTGCAGGGCAATCACTACTTCAAGATAAAAAGCAATCCAAACCTCTCCCTTAGACTGCTTATTATCTCCCTTTTGTGTTTTTCTATCCAAAAGAAGGAAGCTTACTGTTACTAATTTTATTTTTGTTCTTCTGCCTCACATAGTGCCAAGGACACGGGCTACTCACATTTCCTATATTTGTCTGAAGTGCTATACAATTGCACCACTGAATACACCAGGGCAAAGATTTTATTTATTTTAGGTAGGCACCATTTTGGGTGCCTACTGCAGAATGATAAATAGCTATGGATATATGTAGTCCTCAGTGATGAGAAGCGAAGCCATGGCGATTAGAGACAAACTTGACTCAACATCTATATTTTCCCAAATTAGCCCTCTGCTGAGAGAATTAAGAAAACTTACATGTCTTAATGCTATTTTAATTTTTTTGTGTGGCTTGCTTTTGATGAAGTTTGGTTCTTATTTGCATTTTAAATGCTTTTAGGATGTGCTGCTTTTAGCTGGGATAGAGTTAATTTTCTTCATAGTAGCCAGTATGGGTCTATGTTTTGGGTTTGTGCTGGAAACTGTGTTGGTAACACAAGGATGTTTTAGTTACTGCTGAGCAGTACTGTCCCCCACAGCATTCTTGCCTCTAAATAGGAGAGATGGATTTGATGGATGGACTATTAGATGGATAAAGAGTTACAGTCAATGGCTCAATGTCCAAATGGAAATCAGTAACAAATGGTATCCTTTGCGGATCTGTACTGGAACCAATAGAATTTAAAATCTTCATCATTGGCATAGCTAGTAAAATTGAATGCACCCTCAGAGAGTTTGCAGATGACATCACACTGAGTGGTTCAGTAGATTCACTAGAGGGTTGGAATGCCATCCAGAGACACCTTGACAGGCTCCAGAAGTGAGCCCATGTGAACCTCATGAAGTTCAACAAGGCCAAGTGCAAGCTCCTGCACCTTGGTCACTGCAATCCCCAATATCTGCACAGGCTAGGGGATTAACTGATTGAGAGCAGCCCAGCAGAGAAAGATTTGGTATACTGGTGGATGAAAAAAATTAGGTAAGAGCTGGCAAAGTGCACTTGCAGCCCAGAAAGACAACTGTAACCTGGGCCACATAAAAAGAAGCCTGGCCAGCTATGCTATTGTTAGACCCCACCTTTATCCATTTCTAAGGTCCCCAGTGCAAGAACCATACAGACGTCTTAGAGCAGATCCAGAGGAAGGCTGTGAAAGTGATCAGGGAGCTGGAACACCTCTCCTATGAAGAAAAGTTGAGAGAGTTGGGATTGTTCAGACTGGAGAAGAGAAGGCTCCAGGTGGACCTTACTATGTTCTTTCAGTACTTAAAAATGGCTTATAAGAAAGATGGAGAAAGGCTTTTTACCAGAGCCTGTAGTGAAAGAATGAGATTAAGTGGTTTTAAACTAAAAGAGGATAGATTTAGATTGGATATAAGGAAGATTTTTTTTACAATGAGGATGGTGAGACACTAAAACAGGTTGCTCCAAGAGCTGTGGATGCCCCATTATTGAAAGTGTTCAAAATCAGCTTGGCTGAGGCTTCTGATAACCTTATCTAGTAAAACCTGTCCTTGCACATGGCAGGTAGGTTGGACTAGATGACCTTTAAAGGACCCTTCCATCCCAAACTATTCTATGAGACTATGATTTCTATTGGTTTTGTTGTTTTGGGTTTTTTTCCCCTCAGATAACTCAACTTGGCAACAAGGGGAGATGCATACCTATCTCTATGAAGAGATTACTGAAAATGTGTACTATACAAAAAGAAATAGTGAGCATTATTTTCTATCAACTTCAGAGTATTCCTAAATTTATTACCTGTGCTACCTAATCACTGACACCACTGCACACCCAGGAAAGTAAGCTTTGGCAAGCATTATAAACTTACCATCCCTTTGTAACTACTCATTTTAGCAGTCTGATATTTAGCATATCTCTCACTTCTTTAATCTTCCAGACAATCTTCCTGGCACAGTACTGGGAAATAACTTTCACAAGACTTGTACAAAATTCAAACAGAAGTAATTAAAAAAATATATCTTAGAAGCAGCGTTGAATATTTTTTGGTTTGGTTTGATTTGTTTTGGTCAGTGCATACCTGACCAGTCTTTGTACTCAGTTGGGTCTTTGAATCCCAAGGCAAAATAAAAGAAAAAAGTGGATGCCCCCTGAGGAGGGGAGATACCTTGTGCTTGAATCAGTCTTTTATCCAGGCCAAAGCTTTATCTAATACATACTAAGACATGCTAATCTTAAGAAACATACTTACCTTCTATTGTCTCTGCTTCTACAACTGAGGTTCAGAGTGATCATCTTTATTTCACAGCTGTGGAGTTAAGGAAAAGAAAGAGGTGAAGTGAGTTGATCAAGTTGCCTGACAAACCAGCAATAAAACTGGGAACTGAAGCTTGCTCTCCTAAAACCCAAGTGGGTGTTTGCCAAGAGACAGTTACCAAAGTCCAGACCCTTGCAGCTTACTGCTTATAGCAAGTTCGATGATGAAAAATATAGCATGTAAACAAAGGTATGAAATTAAACCTTGAAAAGGAATTTAACTCTTCCAGGAAACACATGACTAATGAAATTTCCCTACTACATAATGACACTCTCAGGATGTGTTTCTTGTGAGTGTCATGGAAATGAAACAGGGCAATACTCAGAAGAGATAAAAAAAGATTCTCATTCAATTTTTTTCTAAATATTTTTCACTGTAATAGCTGGAAACATTTCTAGCAAAATCATCCAAAGCCCAGGAGTATGTTCCAGTCTCCTGCTTAGCTGTTGTGCACAGTAGCCTTAGGCAAATGGGTTACTCTAAATTTTAATTTTTATTTAAAGAGCTAAATTGGAACCTGTTTTATCAACTCCCAGTTCAGCTGCTTTGGAAATAAGGGTATACTATAAAAGTTGGGGCAGATCTGCAGCAAAACTCAAGATCTGAAAAGGGACATCTAAATTCCTTACTATGGAGTGAACTCTGGAAATAGGGGGAAAGAAACATATGAAGAACAAATATATTTTACCCTTTCAGCAATAGGTGTTATCGTTAGTAGTTAATAGGTGGATCACAGCCAGGAAACTGGGCCAATTAGCTTCAGTTAGTAATTTTCCTATTCAAACCTCAACTACTTTTTCAAGTGAATGTTTTAAGAGGATTTTACCATATCACTTGCCATATAGAAGTGAGATTTGTGAAGGCAAAAATTTTGAAGTGATTTTATAGTACTTTAAAAACCCGAAAAATATATAATTGGGCTAATATTCACTGGATTCAAGAGTTCTTTGTTTTGCAACGTATATGACATACTCCAAAATTTTCCTTCCCACCCCAACCACTATTCCCAGCCTGGTCTGCCTGCCAAAGTATAGTACATGTGCACTTAAGATATGTGGGAAGAAAAGAAGGAAGGGCAATGTCTTGTGTGCATAAAGTGCATAAGTGTGGAATCACTTGTGACTCTGCTCTTTCCTGAGATGTTTTTGAGATGCAAACTAAAAGCATGCAGAGCAACCCTTTTTATAGGTAGGCCCATTTTGGAGGGTTTTTTTAAAGCTCATTTGTTTTAGAGAAGCAAATGAAATTGGACAGGCAAAGTCAGAATTAGTGGTTATGTCCTTTTAGTCCATTTGGACACAGTATTTGGAATATATGCTTTGGACAGGGTGGGGTTGATCATGCTGTCCAGGAAGTGAAGAGTTGAGAGAAGAATAGGGAATAAGGGAGAAGGGGAGGGAACTGGGAGCCATGAGAGCCCAGAGACTCTAATCAATGTTTGACTTGTCCAAAACAGAGAAATAAAACAGTCTAGAACAAAGAAATAAACCAGGAAGTATATCTGTTTGCCTCTGCCAGATCTGATTGGCGCTTGGAGAGTGTGTTAACCAGGCACTGGGACGTTGATACTCATCCCTGCCTTTGCCTACATTTTTTCACTGTTCAGGGACAGTGGGAGCAGTGCCATGCTTGGGGAGAAGGGATAATAGGAAAATGGGAAGTCACATAGCTCTACTGCTGTCTTCTGTCACAAGACCTGTATAATTTATAGGTCCCATAAAATCTTCACGTAAAACCTTCTAGTATGTTAGAAACGTTTTTGTTGTCAGGTATGAATGTTCAGTAATGTAAGTTAATTAACAATTTTTAATCCTTCTCATTTTGACTGAATAGAGTCAATAGGATTTTACAGTGGCAAATACGCTCAAAGTCATTGACAACTATGTTAGGCCAGCTCTTTAATACTATATTAGTGTTCTATTAATTTTAATTGTGGTGCAAACCCTTATAACATAGAGGTAGCTTAGACTAACAGTATTTTAGGGATGTGATGCCAAGTTAGGCAATTCTATTAAATCAAAACTTGCCTTTTCAAACCTGGTTATCTTCCTTGAGGAAATGTGTTAAACAGATGCCAGAATGGCTTGCTATACAACATTCTAAGATGTGCAGCTTTGGTAAGACTTTGTTTCCTCTGGGTCAAATTTCAGCATAGTTTCTATGGAAACATTATTTACAGATTGCTGTATATCAACATTATAGATCCTTACCAGATCTTAGAAATATGGAAAATGTATATTATAGTACTAAATGGGGATTATTTTTTCCCCTGTCTAAATGCTTTCCATGAATTCCTTTTTTTTTTTTTTTTTTTTTTTCTTCTTTAGATCATTGTTATATGCAGTTAAAAAAATGCTTTGTTACATCCCACAATTTGGTGATCTGGTAACTCCTTTACAATGCTTCATCACCAGTGCTCCCCAAGAAGCAGAAAGTCTATGTGTATGTGAAGCTATGGCTTCATGCCACTCTGAATTAACTCACAGTGGGTGTTAGACAGCTGCACATGAACAGAAACCTCCCAGAGGAAAATGTTTTCATTATATCTCAACAGTCTCCCAGCCTCCATCAGTCTACAAAGCAAAATCCCTGTTAGATCTTGAACTCAGCTCTCTACAGGACAGGAATATCGCAGCACTATCATATAACATTTTAACTCCGTGCACTGTTGTCATGAGTAATTTGGTTTTGAATATGGATTAGAGGAAATTTATTTTTTTTCCCTGCAGTGCAAAAAGCCATACTTTACTTTTAATTAGCCATCACCTGCAAATAAATCCAATTTTAAGAAGTGAATGATACCTATTTGCAAGGGACTCCTTCTAATCCAGTGCACAGAATTAATCCTTGATTTGAAATAAAATCTATTGAACAACTTTATAAATGTTCATTTGTAGAGGCTTTTTTGATTCAATTAGCTCTTTGGAGTAATTGATGACGTCCAAACACTTTTCAGTCTGTTTTAATTCTTTACGTGTCTTTCTCTTTTTGTCATCCACTCACATATTCTGAGAAATTATTGTCCTGTTCTTGCCTAAATCTCATATAAATTAATATAAATTAAACAAGATATTTGATCACATTTTTTTGAAAAGTTTTTTTAATGAGGAAGATCTGTAGGCATGAGAGAAATTAAAAAAAAAAAAGTATTAGTCGGAATAACTTGATAGCAGGCTTCTCGATGTCCTGGTTTGAGTGAGAACAGAACTAATTCTGTTCAGTGATTTTACTTTTCAATTCAGTTCTTCTAATTAAGTGTACTTTCTGAAGTTAGCAGCCTGTTTTCACAGGCAGTGTCTGCTGCTGGCAGTGATAACACCCCATGTTTAGAGTTACTACCTTGGTATGCAGACCAAGGGCACTGCTGGATCTTGTGCACCACATTGGGGGGCACAGGAAAGTGAAAGGCCGCACCTGCAGGGAGGAGCGGACAGGGCAGGTGACCCCAAACTGACCAACAAGGTGTTCCAGCCCATATATGTCATATTCAGTATAAAGCAGGGGAATCTGGAGGGTCTAAAGTTTTGCTAGCTTGTTAGCTTGCTTGCTTGCTCACTCGATCTCTCTCTGGGGGCTTCCAGGCTCTTCTCCCCTTTTGGACTGCTTTGCCAGCTTTGCTTGGCTTGGCTCATGTCCTCTTTTGGTTCCTTCCTCAGAGCATCCAAGGAGGACTCTGTTCTGCCTTCGATCCTGATCCATATGCTCCTGAATCAGGTACCAGAATCCAGCTCCTGAACACAGCTCCCATCTGCTGTGGGGCCCAGTCTGGGACTCCCCCTGGTGCCTGCTCCATAGCATTAGTGGTGATGGTGGAGTAATTACCATCAAGGGGGTTGGGTTCGATACTGGCTTTGTATAAATTTGTAAATATTCTATTTATTATTATTATTCTCATTAAAGCTGTTCTAGTTTCCTTTCCTAATTGCTAAGTCTCACTCCCTTATTCCCTTTCTCTTCCCCTTTGGGGAATGAGGGGGGGTTAACAGAGAACATCTGTTACTCGTCTAAGGGGCTGCCCTGACCCTAAACCTTGACATTTGATTATTTCTTATAAAAGCTTTTATAAGTAGTTCCATTTCAAATTATCACAGGTAGTAATGCAGCTGTTTGCAGTTTCCTGGAATTCCATTTCTGTATCAAGACAACAAAATCTTTTTGATCACACAGAGTTAATAGTCATCTCCAACACCCTTCCCCCAGCACCCACCACACAAAGATTTTTGGCCAAAACTACTAACTTAAACTCCTTCTGCTATCAGTGGAGCAATAAAGGAACCTCTGGATGTGATTCATGTCACCTTGATTGGAAAACTGTCTTAAGGCAGGATGGTTCAATTTCAGGAGGTTGCCCTTCTCTCTTCACCTAACTGATCTTTGACTTTAGTTGGCTAAAGGTAGATGGGATGAATCTTGCCCACAATTACTGAAAGTAAGGGTGCTGGTAGTTTGCTATATAACTCCTGAGTGCGATGCACAGCCCAGTTTTGTGTGGCACAGTTATGTGACATTCATTTAGCTTTTCTGAAGAGCAGTGTTGATCTGCAACTGTTTGTAAACAAAAGCCACATAAGATGAGAAATGTAAAAGCAAAGACTGAAATAAAATAGTGCAGCTGGTAATAGTAACTTGGAGTCTGGAGTGAAAAAGACTGACATAAAAATTAATTAAAAATAAGAAAAGAAACAGAATTGAAACACTCAACTAGTCAAGATTAGGTTTAGCTCATAAGAAAGCTCAATCTGACTGATATCTCATTGCTTGACTATGACTGCCTGACTTAACAGTCTTGTCAAGTGTCCGTGTCAGGAGTGATGAGTATGCTAATGTTTAGCCCATGCACTTTAGTTGCAATTATCTATTGCATGTATTAATATATTATCTGGGAATTGCTGTGTACTCATAAATTACATTTAGTCCTGTATACAAAGTTTCTAATCTTGGTGAAAAAACCCTAATAAAAGTGCTGTTAAATTCTACTGAGAGTAGAGGTACAAAAAGAGAATCAGATAGCAACATCCTCCTGAGATTGCCAAGCACAAAGACAACTACATACTGCTAAAGACTCAATCCACGTGCTCATAGGAGACCAAACTTGTCTTAACTGACTTAAGCCAGCAAACACTGGAGGAATGGCACTGGCTTCCTATGTGAATATAGATTTACAGCATGGATTTACAAATGGCTGTTTCCTATAAGAAAATGGTAGTATGCAGGTCAAAATAAAATATTTCCCTACTGAGCGGGACACATCAGGCACAATCAGGAAGCTTGTGATCTTTTGTCCTCATTGCTCCTAACAGAAACATTAAGTCTGTCCTAGCATGGAAATGGCTGAACAAAACAGAAACACTAGGAGTAAGAAGTCTACATTCAGGGAAAAAACCATGAAGAACCACAGAAATGTGAACTGGAAGGCATTGTGCTGCTGCAATAAAATAACTGAGTGATACTTTCATTTTTTATAGCATAAAGACTCATTTCTATATCTAAGTATAGTTCTGGTTAGCTCTGGAAAGTTCTGATACCATCAGAAATGAAACAGGAAACTCCTGACATTTTCTTAAGAGATATAAAATAGGTGGTCTATAGATTTTAGCCAGATTACAGTCATCTACCCAGACTTTTCCTTATTAGATACATTTAAGACTAAATCTAATTATTTATTTCTACTTTTATCTTTGCTGTTTTGATGTTTTGTATGTTCCCTTTATGGTGTAAGCTATCTAACATCTCAAAAGTCTTTAAGCAGCTTGACTATAGTCAAGCAACTAAAAGAAGCAATGAATTTACTACTGAGGTTTTAGGTCTGAAGCCAGACTGAATAGAGGGAGAATGAGAAGGCTCCAAGGAGTTTTGATGAATGTCTGTAGATCCTTATGTGTGGGGGTGGCATTTTAAATTTTTTTAATTTATTTTTTACAACAAATAGTCCTAATGGAATTCTCACAAGAAAATCAGAGAATCCAAATGCATATTTGGTTTACAGCCAGAGGATGAAATGGTCCTTATTATATTCTTACATCAGTTTTATGCTGTCAGAACCCAAAATTACTTAAACAGAGTTAGTTACTGCATACCATCACAGTGGAAAGCAGTATCAGGTCCAATATATATTCTATTACTTGACTAGAGAATATATTAGCTATGAAAACAATTTAAAAAAATTCTGCACAGTGCTATTACCCATACTATATGCATTCCATCTCCATCTATGTATCTTAAATGGTCATTTTAAATCTTCAAGTCTAGCTGTGGCTATTTCCCACTGTACACAGTTTTAATAAAAAAATGAAATGCTTTCTAAGTTACAGTTTATTTTTCCTGTACTATTGTGTTCCGTCCAGGGCAGGCTTTCCTTTGCTATTTTTTTTGTTCTGGTATAGAATGCCACCAGATACAAATACATGGCCTGATCCTGTTTATCACACATTGATACCTACATTCTTAGATATAGCTATATAATATATATATAATTTTGTGAGTCCTAATCACTGGTTGGGTTGCAGGTGAAATACTTCCAAGCATCACAAATAGGACTAGATAGTTACATGTCGGTGGCTGAAAACCCAAAGTGAATGAGATTCTTACTGAAAGTTTTTTGGACCTAGTGACTCCTCAATATCAATTTCTGATTGCATCTAACAGGCTTTGTCTGAATCAAAGCACAACTGCAACTGACAGTCATCAGTCTGATCTCCAACCAAAATATATTCACATCTTCTTGCTAGGGGTGAAGCACCACAGAACTGCATTCTCTTAAGTGGAATTTCACTCATTTTATACCTGTGTGTCAACAAAAGATGTTGCTGACATTAGAGGGAGTTTATTGTAACTCAGAATTAAACACAATCTCAATTTGATTCACACATGAGAAAATAATTTTTGATTGAACAAAAAAAAGAACTCATACTAGAATTGCAGGTCCTTTATGGATCCTTGAGACAGGAAAAAAATAGAATAAAATTATATTTATTGTCTGCTTAAAATGACACTCCAACTCTAAGGACAGAAAGAAAGCTAGTATATTTGACATAGCATTTTTCTCCTCTTTCAGAATAAATTTGTAACAACTCAGATTAAATCAAAGAAGTTGCTCACATGCAGATATCCATATAAACTAGAATAAGGTTGGGCCCTTTCAAATATGTAATTGGCATCAGGAAAGATACAGAGATAGAAATGTCACTTCAATATGAATTCTTGTGATATCAGAGCAGATCAGGAAAAGTAAATTCCAATGGAAAATAAGTACCTTAAAAATTATCTCAAAATTACCTGATCTTTTTAATGGCACTCCTATGAAACTTGACCTCCATAAAGGATTACAAATGGACATAATGAGCAGATTTGACATAAAATATTTAATTCCCTCAGAACTTTACACTGAGTGTATGTAATAATGGAAACTTAGAAAGCCTGTGGAACTAAAATATCATCCAAATTAAGCTCTTTTGGGATTTATGAACCCATCAATGAAAAACTGTCTTCCTCTCTTTTAACTGGATACTAACATTCTTTCCACCTACCTAGAAACTGGAACCTGGCATGGGTACATAGGCCATACCAAAGGGCCATACCTATTTACATTGACCTTTCCTGACAAATAAGTATTTTATATTGTCTGTGGAAATAAACCATTTTTGAGAAGGTAACTTTTGACAGTATAACTTTTGCTCCTTAAACAGTATATTTTTGCCAGCAGATTCCAGATTCCACAAGGCTGGACAAAAAGTATAAGCTAGAAAGTTATTAATCATAGTCAACTAGTCATAAAATTATTTTCATAAACAACATCAGGACCGTCTTAATGAAGTCTCGCTTGCACAAATACTACTGGAAAGCTGTTCTCAAGTATCACTACTGAGGTGATTACAAACTCTTTCTGATTTGCTGTATAAAATTTTTTTATAGAGTTTTCAGTTGTTGGGGAAGTAAGGAGGGGGGTCATTAGAACTGTCCCTTGGACTTCCAGCTGTCCTGGCTAACTGGGGGTGTCCTAGTTTACTGGAAGTTAGTGAATGTGACGCCCATCTACAAGAAGGGCCAGAAGGAGGATCTAGGAAACTACAGGCCTGTCAATCTGACCTCTGTGCCAGGGAAGGCTATGGAGCAGATCATTTTGAGTGCCATCACATGGCATACACAGGACAAACAGGCAATCATGCCCCATCAGCATGGGTTTATGAATGGCAGGTTCTGCTTGACTAATCTGATCTTCTACGACAAGGGGATCTGCTTAATTAATGATGGAAAGTCTGTAGATGGTGTCTACCTAGACTTTAGTAAATTTTTGACACAATTTCCCACAAGATTGTCTTGGAGAAACTGGCTGCTCATGGCTTGGATGGGTGTATGTTTCACTGGATAAAAAAATTGGCTGGATGGCCAAGCCCAAAGAGTGGTGGTAAATGGAATAAAATCCAGTTGGTTGCCAGTCACAAGTGGTGTTCCCCATGGCTCAGTACTGGGGCTAGTTCTCTTTAATACCTTTATCAACATTCTCAACAAAGGGATTAAGTGCACTCTCAGTGAGTGTGCAGATGACAAATTGGGCAGGAGTGTTGGTCTGCTTGATCTGCTTGAGGGTAGGACAGCTTTACAGAGGGATATGGACAGGCTGGATCAATGGGCTGAGGTCAATGTCACGAGGTTCAACAAGTCCGTATGCTGAGTCCTGCACTTGGGTCGCCCCCTGCAATGCTACCGGCTTGAGGAGTGGCTGGAAAGCTGCACAGAGGAAAAGAACCTGGAGTGTTGGTCAACAGCCAGCTGAACATAAGCCAGCAGTATGTCCAGGAGGACATACATCAGCATCCTGGTTTGTGTTAGAAATAGTGTGCCTAGAAGGACTAGGAATATTTTTATTATTCAGTAAATGTATGTCTTTTCACACCAATCAAGTTGTGTGGGACAGTTTTCCAGCTTTCAAATCATCCAGTTCTTACACCTCTTCTTCTTTGTACTGATGATAACTTTCAATATCAGAGAAGGAACACTCCTACTTTTTATCCAAGGCCATCAAAGAAAACTTTAACTAGAATGTACTGCATCGTAAGTAATCTCTCTATTGATCTTCTGCAACCAAACTTTTATCCATGTTATAATTCTTGCAACTGACATTTCTCTAAGTAATAATTTACTCAATGTGCAATAGAAAATGCTTTACTGCAGTCTAAATTTCCTCTGTACAGGGTAAAACTAAAATTACAGAAACCCCACACTTCTGTTACCAAAAATAAAGTATGCTATATGACTGACTGCATAAATCTGTGGGTTTAGACCCAGAGCCTACAGAACTTGAACAGTCACAGGTGTGGATGTCAAAAGTCATTGTCTTTTGTGACTCTGAAAGCATTTTCTTCAGTAACTCTATACTGTAGAAATAACACCTGAATATATCACTGAGTCATACACTGGGTTGTATGGCATATAAGAACACTGAAGGCTGAGTTCACCATATGGTGCTTTTTGAAAGGGGTGAAATACATGTGTTTAGGGTTCTTACTTAAGATAAAGAGGATTTTTGTCCTCTGTCACTTGTGAAATCCTTCAGAGGAGTAATTATATATAAATATATAATGGTTGACTTTTGCTTACTTGTTGCCTTTAGACAAAACAAGTTGTAAATGTTATACTAACTCTTGATAATGCCTTCAGGGTTTGGTTGGTTGATTGTGTTTTTTTGCTTTGTTTTAGCTTTGTTTCTGACATTGTAGAGTGGAAGCTGAGGGGATCTTCTGTGACGTGGTTCTGTCTCCATCCACGTTTCTGTTAAGGTCAAATCATTCATCTTGAATTCATAAAAAGATTTATGTGCTGAGATAAGCAATTCTAGGCTCTTGAGCCCTGGTAGCTAAGTCTAAAAAACACCCAAATCAGGTATCTATAGTTTCTATACAACTGGAGGAGAGAAAAAGAATGGAATTAACAAGAACAGAATTTAAATAAAAGTTGTCTGTAGCTGCCGATAAGAAATACTGAACATCTTAATTTCAGGGCCTATGTATCTTATTCCAAGGTGTAGTGAAATGACTGCTTCTTTTAACGGTTGAGTCTTTAGTCCTTCACTAACATGTGAAGTTAATTATTGAATCTTCGAAAACAGAGAAGGTATTTCTTTCAGAGGCTCTTCTCATTGCACCCTTTTATCCAACACAGTAATGGCAAGATGCTCAGGTAATAGGTGACAGCATGGACTCCAATTCCTTCCACTTCTTGAAGGGTTTTAAAACACAGACTCTACTTTTCTTGAAAGGACCCTAGGTAATGGGCTCTTGAGGGCTAGTGAAGTTACAGGTGCAGTACATAAAATTAATGAGGCTGACAAACCCATGAGATATGCAGTGGAAAATCAGGTAATCTTCAAAATGTTTATTGCATTCCTACTAGAAACTTTTTGAGAAAAAAAAAAACCAACAAACTTGCACCACCCCAACTGTATTAAAAAATAACAATTCTGTAGACACTGGAAAATGAAAAGACATCAACATTAAAATTAAAGTCTTGTCCTCCCCCTAGAAGTCTAAAAGAACTGTTCTTGGCTAATGGGCATTTGGCACCATCTTGACAAGTATGAAAAATCTTTTTAGTGTAGTAGAAGTATTTATTGCTATGGATAAGCCCCAAGATTTAAAAGTACATTACCTGAAGAGGTTTTAATTGTTGGCATACAGAAACAATGGGGTGAGATGAAGGAGGCTTCAGCCTTCAGCCGGAAGCTGTGGGAAGCTGCTCCTACTTCAGAAATTGAGGCAAATTAGTGTAATGTCGGGGATGAAATGGAAACCCAGAAAGGCATTTGTTCCTCAAGCAAGCCCTGTGAAATTATGCACCCAAGCACTGCAAAGTCACAGGGCCAAGGAAGTGGGTATCCAGAAACATGAATCACCAGGGATGTTTAAAATTTACTAGATTATGTCAAGTTACATGTAAGATACTAGAAATCAGATTCATTACTATTTCTTTGAAATAAAAGAATACAAGTATCTGAGCTCTGTCAGAAGGCTTAAATGGTTGAATCTCACTCATATGTCAGAAGTTGAAAGGCCAAAGAACTTGAAAAGCTTTTATAACAAAGATGGAGGTGACAATCCTATTCCTGGCTTCTGAAGACAAAAATATTCCTTGAATGATATGTGAGACCTTCTGTATCATTCTTTAGGCACCCACACTTAGGCATATACATCTAAACCAATTTTAAAGCTGTCATAGCTCACAGAAATTGAATGAGCTTCAGAACCTGCAAGGTTCCCAAAAAGTACTTTGTTGTACACTAAATCATGCACATAAATTATGAAAACCAAACTTTCAACTAATAGTTTGAGCTAATGGTTCTACTCACAATAGTGTTGAATGGACAACAATAATGCAAAGTAGGGCTGGTTTTATGAACATTTGCCAACCTTGTAATAAGCTAAGTAGGACATATGAAGTAGATTAATATTCCTGTAGAACATAAAATCAGATGAAAGATTTCAAGGATGAGAGAAGAGGTTCCTTTTCAGCATCACAAACATGAGTACATGTTTGTTTGAATGGGCCCTTATTTTAATCCAAATCAAATTATTTTTAGGAAAATCAGGTGTGTAACAGAAGTACCTGTTGTTTGGTTTGAAAATAGCATTACAAATAATCAATATGAAAGGGTGCTTCTGGCATACTTTTGTGTCCAAGGAATCATGATAAATTTGTGTGCTTGTAAAAATTATTTTTTTTTTAAGGAATCAGTTAATTTTGTTTATTCATTCACCCAAAATAAGAATAAATATTAGAACTGACAACATTCTGAAGGACAGAATGGAAATTTTATGCAAAGGGAATTATTTTGTTGTTCTTTGGGTTTTTTTGTTCATTTAATCTAATGAAATAAAAGGGTAAAATGTCACACAACATTAAATGTTTACTGTAGGTTACCACTTCCCTAAAAGTTAGCAGCTTATGCTTTTTTTTTTTCCCCCACTGCCAAAGAGCTGTACCAAATGGTGGAATAAATCTGATACTTACATAACTACTCTGAAACTTTAGAAAAATGTTATCCTTCTTTCATCCTTTGAGAATTGTATTTAGTGTAAGCTTTATTCCCATTTCGAATTAGTATAGCTAAATTTTCATCATCCTTAATCAATGAACTTCAAACGTTCACCATATACAGCTTTACATTCATCTGTCTCATTGACATATGAGGTCTTGACTTTTCCTTGTAAAGCAAGCCTACCCCATAATATTTACTCTCTTTCTTGCAAGTTGTTTTTTTTTTCCTCAAAGCAAAGCCCTGTTTTTTTTACTTTAAAAAAAGTACAAGATGTTTATACTTACAAAAACTAAAGCTCTCTGAAGTTGAGGAAATATCCAATAAACAAGAAAGATAATAAGGTTTTATAGTTGAGAGGAGAAAAAAAAAAATTATCTATTTGTTACAATGTTAAAAAGTTACCTTCCACCTTTACAATAATTATCACTTAAATTTGTCATCTATCAGGGAACAACCCTTCTTCAGATGATGACATAGGCACTTTTCTTTTAACCTATTGGGTTTTGACTCTTACTTTTTTTATCATTCTTACTGGGCAAAATAAATTATTTATAATCTTAAAATTCTAATATATCATTGTACTTCAGAAGCAATTTCTTTAGAGATAGTACTTTAGTAGAGGATAAATTCACACAAGGTTTACTCTTTTCAGAAGATCTTTCTAAATACATTATTCATGTAAACTACTGCTTTAAATTTTGGAAAAAAATAGAAAATTTTGTTGTAATGTGAGCTGTAGCAAATTGGGGCCAAAAACATTGTCTTCCTTTTCAGATATGTAAAATTGTGTCATATGTCCCTGGAGTTAATTTTTGAAAACAATGGACTTTATAGAAAACTCAAATGTTGATGAAAGGCACTTGATATAGCCTTGGTACTTCATTTGTGGCAAAAAAATACGATGTAATGTTAAAGAATACATGTTATTCTGACTAGTCCTTTATTTTATTGGTATATTAAGTGTTGTGAGGAGATGTTGTAGAAACACAGATTAACAAGTGTGTTTCGAACAGGATAAAATATAAACAAAATAAGATCCAGAAAAATTTGCACTCTTTGCCAAGTTTTGTATTTCTATTAAAATTACTTTTTTTTTTCTTTTTAGCCTGTGAGCTGTGATGCCCAATGCTGAAAATTTGTTGCGCAGTTTTTTGAAAACACATAGGCTCTATATGGCTCTGGGACTATAGGTTTACAGAATGTGAGTGAAGCTTGTGCTCTTAAGACATTTATTTATCCTTGAAATCTCAACTGTAGGTTTTAGGGAGCATGTCTTCAAAATGCCTGAGGCCCAGGTACTAACTATTCTTGTGAGAATAAATTGATATCTGAGAAATGTAAACATACTATCAATCAGGTAATTTGACGTGTAGTCTCACACTATTAAAATGAAGATTCAGGAGATGCATAATTTTTTGGACATGAAAATTACTGCTTGTGCAAGTAACCTGTGCTTCTGAACCTGTAGACAAAACAATATGCATGCAGCAGTATTCTATGACAATACACAGAAAGTGTCCCTAGGTGATATGGAAGTAGGTAAAAAATGTTAACTATTGTTTGGTTAGAATCAAGGAAGGGAGAAGAGCCTACAGTGTAAAAAAAAAGAAAATTTCTAACAGAACACACTTCTCTCTATTAGCTTCCTAGCACTTTAAATTTCATTTTTTCTCTTTTCTGCTCTTACTTCCTTCCTCTTCTGGCACATGCTTTGATAGGCAAACAATCTGCATAGGAAAAATGGTGCAGAATGAATAGGCTTTTGCTTAAGCTATGGAGCATAGATGTTTCAGACTTTTTGCATTTCAATTACTAGAAAATCACCTAGAAATTCTAGAAAATCAAAATAGGGTGCAAATCCTCACTGAATCAAAGATTTAGTAGGTTCAAAGAAGGGTAAAAATCCTTAAGAAATGTCCCTGGGAGCTACAGAATTACCATATTATTTCCTCTGGGTCTATTTCAGAAGAGTAATTGACAATGCAACTTGTGTTTCTATATCCTTCCATATTAAGAAAGGAACATATATTATCCTTGTTTAAAAAGTCTAAAAGGTTGTACAATAAAAATCAGAATAGTGAAATTATAATTAAAGCTGTTTACAGATAACAACACTGATGGATTTTAATGTTAATTTTTACAAAATGTATGCCCGTTAAATGACTTTCTTGATAGCTTTTTAATCTTCTTCATTGCTGCTTTGCTTTCACTGTCACCAACAGATTCTTTTTTTGCATATGGTAAAAACTCAAAAGATACATATTCAGCTGCTTAAAAAAATAGTGCATGTGAAGAGAAAGAAACCCTGGCCTTACTTCCAGGATCCTGCACCAGGCAGAATAACAAACTATCATTAATTTCTCTGGGACCGAGAATGAACTATAGGTTAATGACTTCAGAGATGTCCAATGAATTCAAAATCTCAGATCTCAGATGCCTCAAAGATAATTTCCTATGGTGGGAAAAGAGGTCTTTCCATGTTTCCATATCTTGTCTTAACTAGAAAGGATGTGTTCTGTTTTCTTTTAAAGTGTTATTTTTTGAGAAGTATCAAGGAATACAGCAGCTGATTTGCCGAAGTAAATTTGATGATACTCTTATCTAGAAGCTCAACCTATATGCCATTTTTGACTTTTCAGTTACATGGAAAGTTTAATGTTGAATTAAAAGCATTGTGGCTTGATAATTGCTTTAAGTCCTAATCTTATAAAACTGGTTTTCCACTTCATATACTACAGAGTAATGTATTAAAATCATCCATAAGGCACACCATTCTAAACCCTCGTGAAAGTATAACATACCACATATTTAAATAGCTGAAACTGCTTTAGGAAAAAGTTTCAACAAAATTTCTTAGAACTGAATCTACAAATGCATACTTTTACATGTGGATAGAAACAGACAAAGTAAATATATTATCTGTCATAAGTAAGTAATTTCTGCTTTCATATTTCCAATGACCTTTTCCAGTTTTATCACAGCATTTGGTAACATAAAACTCAGGTTTAGATCCTTCTCTAATTAAACCCCATAAAATGAGAGATTCTGTTTCCGTGATACATTCATGTGGTATTCTAATTATATTCTTCAAGTACTGGTTGTTTTCTAACAATCTTACAAAGTAATTTTCTGTAAAGAAAAACATACACATTTCCAAGCACCTCAGCAACATGCAAAGTTTCTGTGGCTCTAGTTTCTGATGATAGGTGGTGTATTATAAGAAATAGCTTCTAGAAATGACAGCAACATGAAAAATATTTCTGCACTAATGAGGAAGCAAAACTAGGGAAAGGGCAAGTTTACAGTTATTTATATGTTATTTCTGTATGCCACTATTCTAATCAATATTTCTATTTATATTATAAGGTGATTTATTATCAGAGAAATCATTGGCATGGCATCTGGGAGAAGTGTTATTCAAGGTACATCTGTCAAGAGCTGGCTTTTCGCGTGGCATATTACCTCAACAATATGCATCTGTAGTAAGCAATTTGTATGTTTCATTATACTACCTATAGGTGCACAATAAATATTTCTAACATCTGATGATTTTTCTTCCTATACCTGATGAAATTATCTGTGGTAAAAGATGGTAGAAGTGAAGCTAGGGGTAGAAATATCATTAACTTTCATGGAGTACACTGGCTTTTTTTCTGCATGGGATTTTTAAATTTTGGCCAAGATAAGGAATGTTTTCCAGGCTCAGATCAGAGCAGAGGTATACCAAATGATGAGTGAATTACCTTTATCAACACAATGCATCCAGACACAAATAACAGAGTCCCCAGGCTCTTTGTTTCTGTCTAATTCACTTCCTCTTGGTGCTGCACTTCTTGAAAGGTATGCTATTTGCACACATGATAGCTCCAGGTCCTAATAGACCTAAATCATAAAGGACCTCATGCAGCTTTCTTTTAGTGACATTCTTCAATAATCTTGCAAACTCTGGAAGGACTCTTCCAGAATAGATTCAATTACTCTTTGAAAAGCATCTTTAGTAGTCCATCTAGAAATGGAAATACTTTACAACCATGCTTTAAGTGTTATTACTGGCATAAAGCTGATGCTGAGGTATATCTAAAATGAGTTAATATTTTCATATTTTTTTTGCCCTCACATAATTTTTGACAAAAGTAAGAATAATAAAGTGGCCATTTGAACATTATTTCTAAATGGATTGTCTTGGGAGATTAGTTTAGATTTTCATGTTCAACTTTTCATGGAAGTGCTGATATATCCACATCTGAAGTAGCTGAATTTTGCATATGACTGTTGAATAAGGGAAGCATTAGCAATAATTTGTTTGTCTGTGCTAGTATTATGTTCAAACACATTCACTTACTCATTTAGATGACTAAGTTAGGGCTCATAATTTCCGTGCAAAAAATACCTACAGCAATGAATACACACACTCATTCCTGGCTGTTATAAATATTCAAACCCATCTATCACTGGGTTCATAACATCCATGACTGAAGAGAGAAAACATTCATTCTCTGATGGTAGGTGGCATTTACAGAGTTGGAGCATTGAGTACCCTTATCAATCAGTGTCAGCCATCTATTTATCTCCATGTGCAAGAATGTTAGGCTTTGCGTTTAGGGTCTGTAGTGCCATGTGTATAGGTGATGCTCTGAGGCCCTTCCATTGGGGTTCTAGAGCAAAGCTGGCAGCCCTGTCTCTTACCATGTAACCCAAGGAATGTCAATCATTTAAACCTTTGACTCAAATATTTAAATGAATGTGTATATCCAGTACACAATAATTTGCCCCAAAAAATGAGCATTTTTCCATTTTCTAAGATGGTTTCAGTGTGTTTTTATCATTTTTTAAGATATGTTCCCTTCATAGCATCTTTTGCTATGGTTTGATTATTTATATTCTTAAGTGCATGTGCGCAAGAGAGTGAGCAAGCAAGAAAGAGAGTTATAAGGAGATACAGCATGTATTTTTGCTGTCATTATAAGGTATCATAAGAATACATGTTTTCCTAATGTATTCAGACCCACATTCTCTTGCAGGCAATTAAAAAATGCTTTCTAACTACCTTTGAGGCATAGTGCACTTGACAAGTTTGTCAGGTTCCTTGTCAGTTTGCTGATACAAGAGCAGGTAGTCCCAAGCTTACACAGCTCTAGTTATATAATTCCCAGAATCCCTTTTTACAAGTGAGATCTATGTGCATATCCCTCTTACAGCTTCAAGAGTCTGAACAGCTGCTCCTTTTAAGTCATTCTCATCTCATGTCATCATTTACAAATGCTCTAAAACACAGTGCATAAATCATTGTCAGTGTACTTGTGAAAGAAAAAGAGTTTCCTCTAAATACACTGAGTGACTAGAACCTTTAAAAACACTCTCTTCCACTTATTAATAGCTTGAATTGGAAGAACAATACTTTCAAAATACATGTTTTTGTGCAATAAAGTAGTGATATTGTAGGCAGAGAGACAGCAGGACAGGCTCTGGCACCCACAGGCTCTGTGGCACCTGCTTTTTTTCCTTTTGAACAGGGGGTTTCCTCAACACAGGGGGACCCAGAGAGACAGTGAAGAGCAGCAAAGTCTGCAACTCTTGAAGGCGTGATCATGAGAGTGATGCAGATGGGGGGTGCTGCTGGGAAGCTGTGGGAGATTTAAATGCAGTGAAACCAGAAGTGCTGCCATATCACAGGCAGAAATAGCTGTCTCA
>JANIJG010005697.1:23595-46545 GCA_024611175.1 Megaceryle torquata
GGAACTGGGCAAACAAATATAAAAAAAAAAAACCAAAACCAGAAAAATAAAATTTAAAAAAAAAAATAAAATATATATATATACCAAATAAACAACTAACTAAAACCTACAGTAAATCAGCATTACTACAGTCCTAGAATAATGGTCTCCATTCAGCAAAAGAAGTCTGTGCTCCTGATGCTGGACAGGATAGAAGTGGGAACTCAGTCAGAGCCCCCACAGAAGAACATGATGGTTCAGATTGCAGACTGAAAGGAATGCCTCAGCCTCTCCCTTGTAGGGAGCTGTGCACAGTCTGAGCAGGTTGATGATGTGCTCAGCTGAGCAGCACAGCTGCAAGGTGAGGTTGAAAGGCTGCAAGGTGAGGTTGAAAGGCTGCAAACTGAATTGGAAAGGCTTAGGAGCATCAGGGAGGCTGAGGAGGAGATTGTCTGGTGGAGCCAAGCTCTGCCTGCCCTGAGGCTGAAAAGGCATCACCCATTGAAAATTAATGAGTGTCAGGTACCCCCTACATCCTGTACCCATCAGACCAAAGGCAGAAATATAAAAGAAAAGAGGCAGGTCCATGGTCAGGGCAGCAAGCAAACTATTGCCTTACACCACCCCCTTGACAGGGGGCAATGGCAACAAGTTCCTGCCTGGCGCAGCACAGCAGGCATGTCGCCTCAGTTATTCCCCCAGCCTCCCAGGTGCCATTACAGAACAGGTTTGATGTCCTGCAAGTACAGCCAGCCAAGGAAGATGAATCACCTGGCTTGGAAGTGTTCCCAAAACTAAGGAAGCCCAAACCCAGCATCCAAACATGTTCCATCAAAAAAAAAAAAAAAAAAAAAAGAGTCATTGTTACAGGTGACTCCCTTCTGAGGGGAACTGAAGGCATGATATGCAAACCTGACCCACTTCTAAGGGAAGTTTGCTGTCTCCCTGGCACCAGAGTTAAAGACATGGTAAGGAAGCTTCCTACCCTGAGACAACCTACAGATTATTATCCATTACTGACCTGCCAGATAGGCAGTGAGGACCTCGAAAGAAGAAAACGGAGGGCTGTCAAGAGAGACTTCATGGCCTTGGAAAAACTGGTTAAGGGAGCGGGAGCACAGGTGGCGTTCTCCTCTATCTCCACAGTTGAGGGTACCTACCAGGAAAGACTGGGGAGGACTTTCCAGGTTAATTCATGGCTTTGTCCTTGGTGCCACCATCAGAACTTCGTTTTTTTTGACCAGGGGTCAATTTACATGAGGCCAGGCCTGCTGGCAGCCGATAGTGTGCATCTTTCTCAAAGCAGGAGAAGGTTTTTATCACAAGAATTGGCTGGGCTCATTGACTGAGCTTTAAACTAGATTTGCAGAGGGAAAAGGAAAAAATAAGGCTCTCTGAAAATAAGCCTGAGATGTTTGTGGGTCAGGGTACCAGCTCCACTTCTGTTTCAGGGGAAGTAGGAGACAATGAGCCACGTGATGGGGAAGATGCAAGAACTATCAATGAGCTTGTACCCACAGTAGAACGTGGGAATGATCAAGCAGATGAGAAGGAGGAAGGGCATAATGATACCATCAGGCCTTCATTTCACAAGAGGAGGGACGACACATCAAGATTGGAGGGAAGGGCTCCATGTGAATCATACAGTGCAATTCAAATACACAGCTCAAAAGAGTTGTGGGTCAGTAGCTTAAAATCAATTCTGTAAACAAAGTCAGTTATATTTGTCATATCCAGAGCACTTCCTTTGGACCTAGGAGCTTGAAAGGCTTTGATTTCCTTTTTAATGTGCCTGTTTGGTCAGTTGTATTAAGCATCAATAAATGAGGTTTGGCAACCTACTTTAAACATTTAGAGAAAATTTACTGTTGCCAGCAGGAGCTGCAATGAAACCTTCCTATATCCCTTGCCCCACTTCATTACTTATTACCAGGGTAAAAATGTTATGGCTTCTGTCAGTTAAAAAACTCATTCTGCAAACTAGAAAAAAAAAATCTATCTAACAAAACTTTGTTTTCTGATATGCTATACGGTTTACTCAAGTAGAAATGTAACATATTTTGAGAAATTTGGCAAGTAGAATAGGGGGTATTTTTATGATTTTGTGTAGCATACATAGCTAAGAAAGGTTACCAGATTTTTAACATGAAATCCTACCAGAATTATAATATCTAAAATATTTTTTCATATTTTGGGATCTTTTTAATACAGGTTCTGTCTCTCAAAATGGACATAATCCATCTAATACTATATGAGATGCTCTTCCTCATGAATGGAAGGTTTCTATAAAGTACTTTCCAGTTTTTTAGGTCCTCTCCATGGCATTTAGGAAGACAATTTTCTTTTAAAAGAGCAGCAACAAAACTACTCCTTTTCATCATCATTTTCTCACTGGATTTCATATAGCACGTTGGTTAAACTTTTAGCCATTTTCAAAACAAGAACGTACATTTAAGGTATCTGGACAATTCTCCCACCAATGTCTGTATATCTAGCCTTTCAAGACCCCCAGTGTCCACATAACTGAAAAGCAGGTAGAGTTTATGGATGAACTTGCTGAAGGAAAAAGTCATAAGCTATTATGTGCGTGATCCCCTTATACCTCTCCAAGCTGAATTTTCAACATTTTCACAAGCTGTCAATACATCTCTAAGAACTCACTGCTTTAAATTAAAAGGCAACAAATCCTCCAGACAGTATAAAGAACACATTTCAAGTTGGAATCTACTATATGAGAGGTATAAAGTTCAGATTTTCAAAGTTCTTTTGACTCTGTCAGGTATGGTAGTTGAATGTAGCCATTAAATTTCTTAGTGCTGTTCCTACTGTTAATAGGAAAATAGTCAATACATTCTGAGGCCTTGTATCTTTTAGTGCATTTTCCTGAAGAATGTAAACTGAGATAGAGGTGATTTTAATGTCAATATTTAGGTATAAAAGTACATTATAATTTTTTGGAGCCATATTATAACATTGTTGTGTTTTAAAGACCTTGTCACACCCGCAAGAAAATATCTCAGAATAGAAATTCTAAAAAAAATAACATTACCATTAGGAAGACATGACCTGTGGTCCAGATGATTCCACATGAGAGAGTCCACAAGACTACCTAGCCATTCTTTTTAGAAGACTTTAAAGCAGATGGGTCTTGATTTGGAAAGTCAGATGAAAGAGAAATTTATGCTTCCTAGGTTAGGATCACGTCATGACATTAAATGATTAATCAAATTCTGTGAGTTATTAATGAAATTTATTTGAATAGAATGTAAGAGCTTCATGGCAACAAGATAAAACCAACTTACCTTGCCAAGAGAAGCAATCTGATTATTAATGAAGTTAGTGGGAACACATATGAAAATCTATTTTTTTACTAACACACTATGTTAAGGTTATCCAAACCCAGAGCCAGAAATGGAGTGCAAATAAAATACAGTACATGTGTTGGATAGGACTCCGTGATTGTTTCACAACACACAGAGATGAAGTCTAGAGGACAATAAAAATGTTCAGAGAATACAACAATTTGCAATTTGTCTAAGTGTTCTGTAATGAGATCTGGTTGAAAATTTAAAAACTATTATTAAATGTGCTATTGTGCAGAGATCCATTTCTACTTTTTCAAATGGTACACAAATAATCACTGGGTACCCATACTCTTTCTGACTAGTAATATCTCTACAATCAAAACCAAGAGTATATTGATTTCCAGACCAAAAGACAAATATGGATTTTTTTTAAAAAGTACTCACCACAAAATTGTCCTTATTTTCTTTCTTCATTGAAGGTTTGGAGAAGACTCTATTATTTAATTTGAATCAGGAAAAAGACCTCTACTTCATGCTTGTCCTCTGACATCTTTACACTATATGCATGCCTCAAAAATGTAGCTGTAAGACTTAGGGCTACTGCTTGCTGTGAAGAACTAACATTTTAAATGCTTTTGAATATAAAAACCCTATCAGTAGTGTTCCCTCACTTTTATTTTATTTAACTGAGGGTTGGGCGGGGGGATTTAAGTTTTACTGAAAGGAAAATACTTGTTCCTATGTATTTATTTCTCTTTCAGAAAGGGATACCTACAAACACATTAATGTAATAAGTATTAGCATGTTGTTAGTCTCTCCTACATTTTCATGCACATTTTAAATTATTTTCAGTAAATATGGCTTTGTAGGTAACTTCCCAAGGATCTCAACAACTCTAGTCTAGTCAGATTTTCTTTTTATATTTAAAGGGCTCTCTCAGTAAAAATGCTTAAATGTATCTGAATTCTTTCATTTAAATTTCAGTTTCTCTTCTTTTCTGTCCCCTTTTCTCATTCTTAGTTTCTTTTTCTAGTTGCTCCTTTCTAGTTGCTCTAGTTGCTCGGCTTGTTTGCTACGTCAGATGTAGGAAATTACTGCAAACCTTTTAAAACACCATTTATGGCAATATGCAGAATACCAAACATTAGAATTCTGACAAAAAAGGAGTGTAATATTCCTGTGTCTAAGTGTCCTGGGAGAGCATTTGGATGACCTAGGAAGTGAGCTTCAACTGGGGATATGCATTTAGGACTCCCTGTAACTTGCTACCTACTTCAAAGTGCATTTCTAATGCAGTGTGAAAACCCAGTAAAGGGAAAATACTGTGCTGAACTGCTCTGGACTAATTAGACAGACACAAAACAAAGTCACTGAGATAGTTCTGCCAGAAGATGAGGAGTTCAATACAGAACATTGCATCTTTAAAGCACCAAGCTGAAAGCCAAGCTACAGGGTTTGCATTGTGGTTCTCTGCATAACAGATGTGTAAAACAGGATCAACAAACTGAAGAGGGAGACAGATAAATGACTAGAGCTGGATTGAGAAATATGCAAAATATGTTCCAGACCATACAAGCATTACTTTAGGTTGAAAAAAAATGCTTACCTCCAATGAGGTTTCATGATTCATCACTCTTTGATTACAAACATACCTCTCTCCATCCTCCCTAGATACATACAGCAAGGGAAATAGATAATTTCTTATAGCAGCCTGATTGTTAACATGTTCACCTGGCAGTAAGACACATGTTCATCTGGCAGTAAGACACATGAGATTAAGTCTTCCTCTTCTTAAGGAACTTTGACCCTATTACAATGTAATGATATTTAAAAATAATTTTAATTATAATATTTTAATCCATGAACATAGGAGAGGACTAAAGCTTGCTTATAAACTGGACAGAAGCATATTCCTCAGGAAGGTGGAAGAATAGCTCAGGTAGAAAGAAGTGAATTGGATTCCCTCATTTTAGCAAGTTCTCACACCACAGAGCTGTTGGATAAAACAGCACTATCATTTATCACAGGGGAAGCCAAGCTGAAGAGGGTCCAAGCTGTAAAAAGGCATACTGGTTTGGGCCCAGTGGATAACCTTACTATGTGAATCTCAGTCATGCTTGAGGAGGAATTAATCATTTAGCTGCTAACAGCACTGCTTCTAGGCAGGAGGAGGAACATAACTTTAGGTAAGAGAAAAAGATTCACAGCCTTTCACTTGAAGCAGGAGGGTGCCTGTCTGCACAGAGGAATAAGGAATAAATGCATCCATCAGATCTCACGATAATCAGCTGCCCATGAGACTAGCAGGGAAACGTAGGGGATACAGCTATGTTTAACAGATTGCATAATGAACCTTCAGGTATCCTGATCCCTTTGCTAGAAGCTACCTGGAGTGTAAATTTGGTCTTGGCTTATTGGATGCAAATGAAAAGAAGCCCTCTTCCCAGAGGAAGAGGAATTTTCCTATTGGTGCAGTGCATGACCACTGTGTGACAGGATGTATAGGAAAAACTCGGCAAAAGCAATGCTGCCTCAAGATTTCAAATATGGCAATGGATAAACAAGTGACAAATAATCCTGGGGAACTCATATATATAACATTGCTGGAGTTGGAGCTGTAGAGATGAGGGAATCAGTACTGTATGGTTTATCAGGCATTCTAATATATTTGACTTAAAATGCAACATGGCAAGTAAACTACATGGAAAAATCAGGCTCCTGCAACACGGGCTTTCAAGGTGTTCTACATGTACAAGCCTATCCATCTCCTGGAACACTGGACATTTGGTAGCTATCTGAAGCTGACAAATCAACAAATATCTTTCCTTCTGAAAGGAAAAAAAAACTTTTGACAGACAAAGCCAAACTTATCTAGCTCTATCACAGGAGCTGTATAATTAACAGTCACAGCAGCTATGGATTTAAAAGATTTGAGTTTTGATTTTTTTTCTAGGGTGTGCCCAATGCAGCTGAAAGACCTGACAAATAATATAGTATAGAACAGAACATTCTGTGACTCATACTTCATATAATTTCCATCTCAAATCAAAAAGGGTGAGTCATAAAATAACTAAGTGAAAAATAATTATGATTCATAAAACTCAGTTTACAGTATGATTGTTCCTTAACAAAAATCAGACCACACGCATTTCTAACATCATGTCTGTTCCCTATGACTACTGAAATACCTATCTGATGACTTTTAGACTACCCCAGAGTTTCTATTTTTACTCATTCTTGCTAGATATGAGAATCCAAAACAACTAACAGAAGTTTGTCTTGCCTTCCTTCATCAACAAAACATTAATTAAGGAAATTTCACTATTAACATCACTTCTGCTACTTGTCCTCAGTGTATTTTATCCCATATGTTTTCTAAAGCATTTGTCCTATATATTCCAAAGGCAACAATTCACTATGGATCAAATGTTCCCTGCACAGTCAAGGGAAAGTATTAAACATCCTCCCAGAGTGATATCCAGACCACATCCTCTTTTTAGATTACCTGTATGACCTGGATGCCTTCAGAGGGCAATGTACTCCCAACTTCTTTCCCTAAGAATATTGTGAACAAGAATATTGAGAAATGTCAAGCATCTCCACTTCTTGGTTTCACACACACCTTGCTGTAGGAAAAAAATTGTATTCGCTTTTGTTCAGAGGCCAGATAATCTTCACCTCTCCTGCTGATCATGTTGTGCAGCTTTGGACTAAGTGTGCTTGGCAAGGAGTTTCCAGCCATCTCACTTGTGTGTGTAAGTATACTAGTAAACCATTTAATAAAAAAAGTAATTCTTCCAGCACTAAAGCCAAAAACTTAAGGCTTCATCACTCCCTTCTTCTTTAATGTCTTCCCTACTAGACTTGAATCAGACTAATTTTTGTCTGATCTTTCTGCTTCCAGGGCTCTTCTATCTTTACTTCATAGTATTTGGAGTTCAAAAGAACAGAAGGGACGATTTCCTCACTGTAATTTTCTGAGTAGGTAGGTGCTCACTGCAGAAATAGAATCATGCTTCCTGTGGGTAATGAAGTGTTGCAGATGAGGTTGCCTTGGCTGTTGCATAGCACAGTGGGTATCATCACTGACCACTTCTGCATTTAATCTGGGCTCATAATATGAACTCTAAATTGGAGGCAAGAACTGTCTCCAGTTGTGTATATAAGCACACCTCAACGACATGTTCAGACATAAAACAGGCTCCCATGTAGTCCTGAATACTAATGAACTGACTCACCACTTGGAAAGAGGGAAAATTTTCAGCCACAGTTTAGACAGGAAGTCAAAAGATTGAATCATAAATAGAGGATAAAAGCTCAGTCCTGTTGGAGTCATGTACTCTATTTACTGCTGTTGAGGTCAGTGTTATGAGACTATGTCATTGCCTCAAAATCGGGAAAATGGCACTTTCTAATACTTAATAGTGTGACCCAAACAGTGCTGAAGTCAGTGGAGCTTTCACCAAACACTTCAGTGGGCTTTGGATGCTGCATTAATATGCAATATTGAGCTCAAAGGTAAAAATATCTTCTGATTCTTGACCAATGAAAAGAGAAAGACAAGTTTAATTTCTATCATGTTCATGATTCCACATCTGCTTTCCAAGAATAACCAAGTGCATGTATAGTTAGTGTATGTTACTCTTCCAGTGAGTCAGAAATAGTTTTTTTCAGGTAAAATTTCATATTAATTGGCAGTTAATTAATCAGAATTTTTGTCTGGCTACTGTGATTGTTATTTAATATTTTGATTCTGCTCATTTAATTGATGATCTAGAGAGGACAGTTCATCTTATGAACTATGAATAATACAGCTAGGTAAAAAACCCCAAATTACCAGTCTGTTTTTAGCTGTGTACAACATGGTGATTTAAAAATTAATAACCTGGTTAAAGCAGACACCTAAGTTATAAGAAATAATAATGTGAACTTAAATAATATCAACTACAAACCAAGAATTATTTACTAAAGATGCCTGCAAACTTTAGCTAAAAAAAATACATCTTGGTAAATTTTCAGTCTCTTCTGATACAACTTGTGAAAAGGAAAAAAAACTGGCTAAATTCATCAAATAAATTATTCATTGAGAACTATTTGCTAAGCTATATTAATTAAGCAGTAGGTTAATTAAAGAATAGAATTTTGTGTGAGGGGACAGCTAGGGAATCCTGCTTATGAATTAAGTGGCCTGGGACCAAACTGAAGAAGTGTCTTCTCTTTCTCTCACCCACTGAGGTAAGCTGTTAATCATTCTATGTAGTGTGCAATTTAAAAGTTCAAAACCAATAAAATGCTGAGGAAAAATTTCTTCCATACAATTAATTTCTTTTTCAATTAGCAATAGACTGGGAACCCATGTAATACAAAATCATTATTTTTATTATCTTTAGTTTCTTTTAAGGCTTTTTTTTTTTTTTTTCTCTAAGTCAACTAACAATCATGACATGTCATCCATCCATAGGTACATGTAGTTCATTCTAAATAAATGGGACAATGGCTTAAAATACTGAATCAATGCTTGCTTTTAAAATGCTTATCAAATCTCAATACACTGTGCACCTTTCAAACTGTCAAGGCTAGAGCTTTAGGCAAGATCCCCAAAGGGACGTAAACAATTACCAGTTCAAGAAGCTTAAAATGTTCTATAACCTCACTCACAGTTCTGCTCATCTGCAGATGATCAGATGAATGTAATGGATGAAGGAGATACAGGAGATATAGGATATGCACCTCATAAAAGAAGATTGTTAAGAGGTTAATGCTTGATATTGTTACTGGAGTTTTTCAACAAAACCCTAACCTGGGGCTTCATTTTCTGACTATGGCCTCCTATATGATACAAGCATCTTTGTACACTTGCACAGACACTACTCACAGATTAATTTTGTCCACAGGTTTTATAGGATTAGAGGATTTGTGATTTATAGGAATGTAGGACTGGAAGAGACCTCCAGAGTCACTGAATCAAAGTCCTTGCTTTCACTTGGAGCCCTACCATTTAATCCTCCTTTTCATAAATGGATCAACTTCTATTTTACAAGTCATTAAGAGGTTTTGCCACTACTTCTTCTATTGTAATGGTATACCGGATGTCATTCTTCTGACAGTTGGGGACATTCTGCTGAACATTTAGGATACCTTTAACATCTCCCACTTCCATTTTTTTTGACTTATATGTGTGAATGTTGAATCATTGCTGTTGGACAGTGTTCTTCCCATTATCTTTTTTCCAGAGAAATGCATTTTTCCATTTTTACTCCTTAATCCTGCTATGTCATTAAATAAGAAAAGTTATTTTTTGTTATACTAGGCTGGCTAAGTCAGTAAGTGGAGTACAGAAATAACTTACTAGAAGGTACTTCAGTCTTTTCAGTAAGCTATCATGAATTTATTTAATTTTTAATTCTTTCTATAGGAATTATGAGATATGCATGGAGCAGTTAAGATAAAAAAATGCCAGTAATTCATACAATGGCACTATCATTTCCCTATTTTCTTATTTGAGTAGTCTCTATTAATATATTATAGGATTATATCTTTCTGTTGGTGGATTAGAGTGGGAATCAGGGTCATCCTCTGATCAGCAAATACATACGGATTTTTCTTTGCTGCTACTCTAGCTTCAAATATTCCAACTGAACTAGAATATATTTTTATTAGCCTTCAACCTCATGATACTGAATTTTGACCTGACAAAGTTTATCCCTTTTCTACTATTAAAACCATGACAGTCATCTAGTTAATCTGTATAAATATCTTGATTTTTCACTTTAAGGATGATGCTTTTAAAAAATTTTAAGATAAAAAATGTCATCAGTACTTTTATCTTTTTTGTACATCTTTCTTAGAAGAAAATATTAAATCAGATTAATATTTTCCTTGAGGAATGCCATGACTAAATTACCTTCTGATGCCATAATTCACTGTAAAGACATGCAAAATCACATTTGCCTGGGTAAAAATGTGATATTTTTCTGCAAAAGGTTGATTCAGAAGGTTTGATACACTTCTTAATAAGGTTCTCTCCTCTACATTAATTCTGAAGTTGAATGCAGGGCTAAGGTATCTCCAAATGCTACAGCAGAATTCCTATTAGCATCTACATGAATGAAGTATTCTTACTGTTACACTTCCTGTTCACAGTCTATAGTGGGAAATAATATTTTTTTCACCTCGCACTCCCAGTAACTAGTATCTCCTGAATGAAGAGTTCAGAGGCTTGTTTGGTTCAACAACAGATGCAACCGGAAAACCAGTTTCCTTCCAGAACTGCATGGTGCTGGGCTACTCTGAGTGTTCACTTGAAACAGAATGGAGCATTATCAAATAATTATGTTTATGAACAGTGTTGCCATGAATGAGTGAATGTAATGACAATTGTAATGAAAACAGATGGTGATATTTACATGTATTTGAAGTAAATTTCATTGATTGTAAAAAGTGATCTATTGCAGGCTTTAATCTTAATTTAGAGATAATTTCAGGACAGTGTGATCCCAGAAAACAGCCACATGACCTTTACCAACTAATATTGTCAGTAGCCCTAAGGCAGATTAAATGATCAACTTTTTCTTTGACTTCATTTTGGCTCAGGCCAATGGTGACTTAAACTTAGCATTGCACAGGATGCCAACATTATACAAAAACCGTTTGTAGGGTTTACGATGGTTCTTTAAGCAAATCGATGTTTTGCTTTTTTGGCTGAAAATTATTATTCTGGTCTGCTGGGAAATGAAACTGTTGTTCATTTCACAGCTGACAGTGAGCTTCAGTAACTCCTGCTCAGGAGTGATAAAGGTGGGTTCGAACTATTCACCTCAAAGTGAGAAGTTCCTCATTCTCTTTGTTTTTTCAGCTGCTCAATCTACTCAAGTAGCACTTTCATTGTCTACAGATTTTTAGATGCTAGAGCTCCCATTTAAGTGTGCCTCAAAGCAGAAGTAAAAACTGGAAGTTTCTTTGTCTACTGCCAGCTATTTAAAAATATTTTCCTTTTTAGACACTTCACATCTGTTTCCTGACAGAACATTTTATTTCAAGAAATGAGGGAATAGGAGAGAAAGAGAGGCTGCATATTTCAGGAACTTAGCTTTACAGAGAGGCCGCTAAAGACCTCTAACTGAGAAAGAGGGATATGAACTATACAATACATGCCTTTTATTAATGAACTGTATATACTGTTTCTGTTACCACTTGAGCTTACAGTGGTCAGTTAGATGAGGTTTTAATCCAATGAAGTGTTGAAATCAATAGTTATGTCTTCAGTAAAAATGGTAAAAAAACAGTGTAGAAAGGGGCTCCCTGGTCAACTACAAGATCTTATTTGATTCCCTTTCATATTACTCATCTGTATGGCCTGGCCTGTATATGAAGTTAAGTAAATGCATTGGTGGTTCAGAAACAGTGTTCTTGGCCTGTACTGGTAATGGTTTCCATGGAAGTGCTCTGATTCCAAATAAATATGGTTAGCTCTGCTTATAGTTTTTGATGTGTAGTGCTAGTATGTGTCAATCAAAAAGTTAAGCAATTCCTGTTCCAGTGTTGTCTCAATCCTATTTCTGCTGGAAGCACCTTCTCTATGCATAGTTTTCATATTATTACTTAGAAATTCAAAGGGATTTGTTTTTCGGGTGAACATCCTTGGCTGAAAAGTGAGTTAGTCAGCATATACAATTTAATTCAGGTGATACTGATTGAAACTAAATTGGAAAAAAGTTAAATACAGGGACCGAAACATTTTCTAGGATCTCCACCAGTTCATAGACTATAGCAGCTGTACATTCTAGTATTACTTATCTTCCAAAATCTTATTATCAGATAGATTGGTCTGTAAGATCATTCAAGAGTGATGAGAAAATCAAGCAGTACTGGCAGCTGTAGTTATGCCCTGGTTGAATCTGTATGTCACTCATTACTCACTATTCAATGCAGTTTGGATGAGCTGCTTGCTTTCTCGTTTTCATATGTTCAGTATATCTAGACCTCCCTTGGGTGTGCATATCCAGAGTTTCTCACCATCTGCTTCTGATCTTCTGAATGGGGGTTAGGATTTTGTTTCTCCTACTCTTTTCATCCTGCATTCCACCTGATCGGGAAGGAAATGGAAGAGAAAAACTACTATGTGGTTATTTAGATACTAACTAAATTGTAATTAAAAAAAAAATATATTGAAAATATATATATAGGTACTTTGTTGGTCACTGATTTTTTTTTTCTCAGTCTCCCATGTCTTTGATTCTCCTGTGAGCTGCTAAAGTCATTTGGCATGAGTAGATGAATTCTTATGCTGTTTGACAGTGATTTTGAATAAGCCTTCATTTGTTATTCAAAATCAGGCATCAAATCACATTTCTGATGATTCCTTACATTTTTCCAGAATCATGCTGTTGCAAGGAAGACTCAAATGAAACAAAAAAACCAAAACCAAAACACACCAAACCAACCAACCAACCAAAAACCAAACCAAACCAAAAACTTCCCAATCATCTCTGTGAATTAGAAATTTCACTCTTGGAAATGTTGATAGCAAAAAGAATATGTGCATTTATACAACATTAAAAAAAAAAAAAAAAACAAAAAAACAAAACAACAAAAACCACCAAAACAAAACACCACCAAAAAAAAAAAAAACAAACAAAAAACCCACAAAAAATTAGCTTCTATCCACATTGATGTTAGTGCAGTGCAGTACATACTGAAAATTGTTCAGTTTACTGTTCTCCTTTCTACTGATGCCTTCACTGGCACTTTCCAAGTCTATCGTGAGAACAGGGCTCAAGAGCAAGTTTTGTGTTCTGAATGCAGCTAGTAATTTCAAAAACTAGACTCACAGGTGCATATCAGTTGTATCCCAATTTTTTTCTTAATGTGATAATACATGTGTGGTTTTATATAAATACATATATATACATATGCATATATACATATAAATGTTTGTGTGTGTCCACATGTTTGTGTCTCTGTGTGTGAATGTATGTATTTGCTAATTTTCCTAGTAGCATATATGCAGTCCAGCTCTTAGAAACTGACTGGATTCCTTTCTTACACATGCACCACTGACAGAGTTGCCAATTATTTCCAGCACCAAGACTTAATTGCCAGTGTGTGAGCTGGAAAGATCCCAGGTTTATTAGCAGATTCCAGGTTCAGTTTGCATGTAATTTGCTAACAAAGAAGGTACATCACTGTAGCCCAGATTGTTATTCTGAAAGCTCTATAGTTCTGTTCTGATCCATATTAATTGTGTTTTATTGAGAAATGCTGACCAACATGCAGAATAATTTTCAGTCCTTGTGTTATAGGGTTTTTCCTATAAAGCCATGAGGATATTATTAACACCTCTCTGCTGGAAGCACATAAAATAATCATGGGAGCTGTTTATGTTAATTCAGACTAACTCAGGCCTCTTTTTTGTTTCAGCATAATTACTGTTACAAAATATTAGCATGTGTTAAGAGATCAAGTTTAATTTGTAAGAGCTGAATGACAACATTTCCAATGGCTTATTAAACAATAATTAGATTTCAAACAGTGTGACTCTACATAAGCTTGTGTGCATTTAAACATCTCTTTCATAAGGAATGTAGGTTGTAAGGTTACAAAGTTTAACACCACTAGGGGATATCTTATCATATTAGATAACAAGTGATACATTCAATTATATTTTTTTATACCAGCATAAAAGATTGAACTCTTTTTTCCAGTTTGTTATATGCTAATTAAACTGTTGGCTTAAATAATATGGGGTTCTACTCATCTGACTACAATTTAAACATTATAAGTAGCAGGATTTCCTTAAAGGTCTGCTTGTAAACTAAGACAAGCTTTAGTTCCCCAGTAAAGTGGAAAACAGGGAAGCATAATGGAAGGGAAAACTAATAATTTTAATATTACAAGTGTAGGGATCAAAATTTGTGTCATTTATTCCTCTGTTAGTAGAGTGAGCCATTGAAAAAAAAATAAAGGATAAACAGAGCAACAAAAAAATCCTACTAAAATTTGCTGAAATGCACAATTTTAACCAAAAGTAATAAGCTTAAATAATGCCATCTGCAAGTCTAAGTGTGTAATTTAAAAAAAAAAAAAAAAAAAGTCTGTTAGTGTAGCATCTATAGCATACATTATATTTATATTAAAAAAACTGAGTTCAAATCAAAGATAACATTGAAGACATTACACAGTCAAATATGTTCTGAACAGACAGTGCAAGACAACCCTAGTTAACTACAGATGCAATGAAAAGTCAAGCAAATGAGAAGCTGCTGAAAGTATATATATTTGCTTAACTCTATTACAGGGTTGTTCAAAGCCAAAAATATTCCATCCCCTAAAAGCAAATATATGCTTGTGACCAGAACCAGAACAGTGGCCCTTCCTCCACAGTTCATGTAAATTTAGCAGATTGGGTGCAAGTTCCAGGTTCTATTTGTGTCTCATTCCTTTGGGTTATTTTTAAATAGAGAACTATATCCTAGCCCTCCTTTGTTGAAAGAGATTGATGAGAAATCTTCACCTTTTTAAAAATACTTTTTGCTGTGATTTCTGCAAGACCAAGGTGTACACCAATCTGATCAGAGCTCTTTCTCCCATATCACAGGCCTTGTTCAACGTTGTACCTACCTATTTCCCTTTCCAGTATGCACTAAATTTTTCCAGCTAGTTTGTTTTTCACATGTTAAATGTGGAACACATCAGACACTCTCTGCAGGAGAAAGCATTTGCTGCTGTAGCTATCTGATGATGAGAGGTGTGTTCAGCAGCTCTCTTCCCAGTAGAAAACTCTCATCAGAGGTAGATAAACATTAATTGTAATGTTACAATCTTATCAAAGTGTACTGTCTAGACTGTTCTAAGTACCTTTCTTTCTACAGCTGGGTAGAGAAACTGGTTACAGGGGAGGTGAAAGTATACTGTTGTGAGAATAAGTGTGCTATTCTAGGGAAAAAAAAATTAACATTCAAATACCTTTACCACTAATCTGCTATACAAGTGTCTGACAAGTTACTTAAAAATGTTGTTTATTTGTTCACTTTTCTAGTAGCCTTCAATTGCCTATAATCTCCAATAATAACACTGCATCTGACCCAGTCTCAGTTTGCCCTGACATTCACTGATGTGTCACTCAGCATCATCTGCTTAAACTTTTAGGATAAATTCTTAGATTTATTAATGCTTTGGGGAGTTTTACCTTTAAATTTCCTAAGTCAAGAGCTTATCCTTAAGATTTTCAGCTATGGACAAAGCTAAGGGGTAAATTATGGGACAGTATGGATTAGCTCTTGGTTCTGCTGAAGTGTGATGACATTTTGCCTATGACCCCGAGAGAGACAACAATGCTTATTTTATAAACTGAAAAGGTTTACTGTTCTGCATTCAAGTTTTGAATGACAAAGGTGTAAAAATTAATATATTTAAATATTTTTTTTATTTCATTCAGAATTTAGCAAACTTTTGTCTCAAACTCAGCTGCATCCACCAAAAAAAAACCAAAATCAAAACCAACCAACCAAACAAACAAAAAACCTAAAAAAAAAAAAACCAAAAACAAAAACAAACAAACAAACAAACAAACAAACAAACAAACAAACAAAACTATAATGACTTAAGTGGTGTTTTAAGCTTGAACTGTCCTATCACCGTATATGGTAAGGGTTATATTCTAACATCACACTGGACATAAGCCACTTGATTATAACAGCTGTATGTTTTAGCTCACTTACTGTGCTGTCATATGTGTCGTCCATATTATTTTGGTGGTAGCTGTCTTAACCAGAGCTAGACTAGCTTAGCTTGGGTCACTAAAGTATGTTATCACACTCTAATTGTTTCTTTCTGATTGCAGAATTTTTCATATCAGATCTGTGGGATACAAGACCCTGCTGAAGCATACACTAAATCTGTATCTGATATTAGGCAACATTCTCATTTGGTTAACCAGAACATATACAATTCAGTGTCTTTATGTGCCTGCAGGGTGGCGATATCACTTACCAAGTCAGACAGACACGTAAAGATGATAGAGGACAAGCTTATTCTCTCAAAATGTTTTGACTCAATCTGAAGCTGTAAAAAGAGTTTGGAAGGACTCTGTCTTCTGTGTCACATGACTGTTGAATTTTTTTATATTCTGCCAAGTATCCTAAATACAGATTTATTACCTTGTCAAGCCATAGTCACAGACTGTCTTGAATAGGTTGTGTTGTCTTCCATCAAATCTATAGGCATGGACTGCTGTGTGCTTGAGTTTTTGACTGCCTTAAATGTCTGCATCCCACTTTTCTAGATGCTGTTGGGATTACAATATATCTGGTTTAATTTTCCATTTATTAATACTTCAGAGTGTTGTTAACTGCCAAATTCTTTCTTTCTGCTAAATATTTAATCTAAATATTTAATTACAATTATTCAGTCTGTGTGTTTGTGGGATTTTCATTTTAAATAAGTCGGTTTTGTGTGATTGAACAACATTTTTCAAAGAAAAAAATGGGTTAATTTCTAGGCATTGCTATTAAGGTATGTGTGAGTCACTATCAATAAAATGGATCTGACAAAAGGACAAGGAATGATCACTTCATAAATAGATACAGAATGAAATTAGTCTTCTTTATTCCTGAGAGTAAATTATAACTTCTTAAGATATCAAAGCATGTTATACTACAACTTGTTACCTTTTCTATTATGTTAAGTAGACTAAATGTCTGTTAATCAATTTATAATACTATATGCAAAAAAAAAAAAAAAAAAAAAAAAATTTAACACCCCACCCCCAATATTTTATGGATAGAATTTATTGATGTCAGAATATGTCCAGTCATTGAAACTAGTAATTAATGAGAAATTACATTCATTGCCTTATTTTAAATAGTGGTTTTTTTAATAACTGGAATAAATCTTTGGATACAGGATTGTAATTCTAAATATAATCTTTCAGGAATATAATGGAAGTATCAGTTAATGCCTCAGTCAGTAATGATTTGGATTGTAGATTTTAGGAGAAAACTCATCAGTATATTTTATGATCTAATGTACATCTTTACATCTTGAAGAGATCAAAAATAAATGGATGGAACAATATTTTATTCACAGTATAAAAAAGAATAGGGAGAGGATTTATGTTTCATAAGAGGAGATTTTCAGCTAATTAATTGTGAATTTCTACAATGCTAAATTTAGTTGGCACTGCACAGTTCTAATTAAATTTGTGGCCAACTCGAGTAATTCTAACTAAAGAATTGCATGATCAAAGTTCACATCAAACCCCAGAGTTTTCTGTGTATTTTCTGTCTAAGCTTTACCTTTAGTCATAGGCATAAAATGTGATGGTATTCTCAGGAATCTGTAATGAGAATTTACTTTCCATATATGAGATGTATTTCGACACATGCAGGACTGTATTAAAAAGGCAAAAGGACTCAGTCAGTATGCAATAGGGATTAAACTGCATGTTTATGTGGCATGGAAGATCACTTTAAATAGCTCATTTTTTTTTAGTGATTTCTTGATTTCCTGGTCATTCTGGCCTTTCTGACAATCAGCATTACCAATATATGATCAAATAAGCATTGAGTATCTCATTATCCTTTTGATATCCCAGCCCATCCTACTCCTTGGAATAGGCAAGTGAACAAGCAAGTCATAAGAATGATGGCAATTTCAGTACACTGGACTATGATTTACATTAGTTTTATTCTCCTGAAATTTATTGTGACACTGCGTGACTCTCTATGGAGACACATGAACATTTCATTTCAGCTAATGAAACAAAGAAAACTTACCATTCAACATGCTGGTTTAAAACATATTTTTTAGTATATGCACTACAGAAAAATGTAAAACTCCATTAAGGTATTAGCCAACATATTGTTATGATAAACTATAGCACTTATTTTGTTTAAAAGCATAATGAGAAGAAGCATTATCCTCCTTTTATAAACATCAAACTGATAATCATAAACTTTGAACTGTATGTCCCAATGAAAGAGAAAAAATAAGTTCTAAATAAAAAGATTTGTTGAGATTTCTTGGTTTCTACTCCATTAATTGCAATAATAATTTTCCTACACTATGAATAAATTATTATTAATCATCCCTGAATTTCAGCACTTCAGAATACTTCAGGTCATCCTCTGTGCTGAACAATCTTCAGATAAGAACAGCTCAGCACTTGATAGACAAAACTCTGTTTGGTTGGTTTTGGTTGGGGTGTTGGTTTTTGGGTTTTTTGGGGGGGGTGTTTTTTGTGGAGTTTTTTGTGTGTGTGTTTTATTTATCTATTTATTTAATTTCTTTTATTGAAAGATAGGATGAGATTACTTCTTTATTTGCAACCAACCCAACCTTGTTCTTAGTTTTTGGTGATTTTCCAAGTTAGTCAAGAGGAAGAGGAAATGTAAACGAGTGAGAATATTTTTTTTTTTTTGCATTCCCTTACTCTCCTTTTTCAGTAAGAAGAAAGAAAATAGCTTTTCAAAGTATGAAGGAAAATGCTTTCTATTTCGATAATGGTAAATGAGTGATGATTTCTAGCCACTCACACAGTATATCCATAACACATTCTTTCCTTCTTAGCCACCCAACAAAGGAAGATGGCATAGATCAAGATAAGGCACTTTGGTGCATTTACCTCACTGTGATCTTCAGCTTTTAAATGACAGACTACATCATTTTCTGGCTGCCTTTCTTTGACTCTATAATGTTACTTCAGTAACAAGAGTTCAAATTACAGAAACATATTGCAACTCGAATTTTCTTCTCTTTATTTAAGCTTTATTTAATTTTAAGATATATGTGCTGCTTCTTGTGGGGAAAGCTGACATTGTGTGCCTCATAACTGCAGCATACTTCATTCTTACTTCCCTGCTAGGGTGAGGATCTAGGAAGCCTTCTTGACATTTACCTAGTGTGAGTTTCATCTGCCATTTCCATGCTGAAGTGATAGTCTTCTAAGGTCCTTCTGCAATTCTTCATACACTATCTTAATTTCTGCTACTCACAACATAACTTTGCATCATCTATAAAATACGTCACCTTGTTCCATTTTCTCTTTTCCAAGACTTTGGCTGTATTTCCACTCATCTGTGGAAGCGATAGCCTTTTCCTAGCATGCCAGATCTGTCACCTTTCCCATGCTAGCCCACAACAACTGAACAAAACTGAAAAACATTCTATTCCACTTGAGCAATGTGAAAATTAGTCATTAATCTACATTAGTCGTTAAGATTCCTCTTTAGGTTGAAAGAGCTAAAAATTCCAGAAATCAACTCAGGTATTTAATTTTTGACATCTGTCTGAAGGCTAAAGTTTTCTGTCATGTTTTATGGAAGCACCAGTAATATCCACTAAGAAAGGAAAAACACTGAATGCCTAGCTATTAGAGACTCACCAGGTGAGATGAATCCTATTTCATCTGAGTTTCTCTTTTTATTTTTGTCTGCAGGATAGTGAGGTGGCAGCTTTGGGTTCTGTCATGAGTTTTTCCATTGAAATCACCTGGTTTAGAGATATTTCTGATGTGTTCATAGTGCATACAAATATTACATTGCTCTCTGCAGACTGCACAGTTTATTAATTAGTCTTTAGTTTGATTTTTAGTGATAAACTGCCTGATGAAATGAATCACAACTTTTCATTATAGGTAGAAGCTACCTCTTACCTAAAGTGTTAAGTGAAGGCTAAATCACAATTCACAGAACTGAAGTGAAATACAAACCAATTTATTTTAAAAAACAAGAGCAATAAAAATTGTTGTTTCAAAGATAAAAATCATCATATGATCTATCATTAGAATCCTTACTAAACATAAGCTATGCAATTATTTAAACATGATTTAAATTCAACAACTAGTAGAAATGAGTATGTTAAAGAGCTCTAAGAACTGATCAGAGCTCCTGTAGTTATTATGAATTAGTTTTCAGCAAGACAGAGGAAAAAGACATACATTCCTCTTAACAGAGCTTTATTTCTTGTTCAACCAGACTGCTGCCCAGACAGCTGTGATGATGCTGAAAAAAGCAACACAGGACAAGAGAAATTATCACCTATCTGTAGGCATAGAGTCAAAACCTCAAGTACTAGTAAATTGTTGTAGTTTCATTTCTTTCTGAGGACCTTCATCAGCATATACCAGATGAAGGTCCATCTCTACCATTGTAGTGTCAAGTTAGTTTTGAAGGCCATTATATGTTTAGGTTTTTTATTGTTATCCTTAGTTGATATTTTTCTATCTGCTGATGCTCAACAGATGGGAAATAAAAGACCATTAGAAATTAGAGGGGAAAACCACTCTGTCTTAGATATTATCTCTCAGGTAACTTGGAACATGAGAAAATAGGTCAATGAAAAATAATTTCTGGATTCAGAAAACCAGATATAATGCTAGAGGAGACAAAAACCTATTTAAATACACTTGTTTTCTACTTTTTCTTTGACTATCAGCAATGTTATGGATTAGATGGTGCCTGGTTTCTAGTTACCTTTAGCCTAACCTGATGAAAATAAAAGGAGGTCTTTCTCCATGTAACAACTAGCAGCTTCACTGCCAGGGAACTAGATGAACATCAGAAACTTATCTGTTTCAAGAAAAGGCTGGGCAAGTACATGGGATTGACACCTACTATAGATTGCTAAACAAGCCACAACTTGATCAGGAAATCCTGAGCAGAAACAGCAGAAAAAAATTGGCCACCAAGCAGCTGCCTGAGAGGAAATATATTTGCATTTTTCTTAATCTACTTTGTAAGTCCATTATGGTCACTGTTAATCTTGTCCTGAGCAGTGTGGCCATTTTGTGTGTGTTTCTTTATGCCACTGAAAAATATAATTGTAGTAGGAGTAATAGTGAAATGAGCAAATGAGTCCATTGCAAGGTCTTAAGAGCTCTAGGCTGGATCTGAACTCAGAACCCTGTTTAATTCTGAGCTTTTCAGTAGGTTCACATGCAAATCACTGAACTGATCTCTTGCCTCAGTTTCCCATTTTTTTAAATAGAAATAATGTTTCTTCATGTCACCAAGGAAAGTCATAAGAACAAAATTGGAGTACTGCTGCCAACAGACTGATTCTGTTTCTGGGTAGCATCCACAGCCTGACTTTGGAGGAGATGCACACATTTCCATGTTGGTTGAGCAGGTCTATAGAGGGACCTGAGATTTTCTAGGTTTGATTTTTTCTGATGTCTTATCTTCCTTTTTTTTGTGCTCCATCCTTACAAGACAGCACAGCAGTGCATTGTTTTTCTAGTGTCTAGAAATATGTGTCTTCAACATGGATTTTTCAGTGTCATCAGAATGAACCAACGCCAGTACAATATCACTTATCCTGCTCCTGATATCATGGGGTGGACATGAGGTTTTATAGCTGTCTTATGTGTCTACTGGTATGATTGGTGCATTTATATGCAAAACTTTGAATCTTGAACAAACAAATCAATGATAGGAAGGGGGGGGGGCATTCATAAATCATCCAATCTAGCAGCTAATTCAAACCAGTAATAGAGCTTCACAGAACACATCTTTCATATATGTATTTTTGGCAGTCAGTGAAAAGGGTTTCCATGTGGTCTGAGACACTACTACATTACTGCTAAAGCCCCTAAACTGCCTAATGGTAGAAAATACTGCTTTCTATCATCACGCTAATTAAAGTGTCACTGAGGTTAGGAAACCTCAGTCCTTTGTACTGTGCCAACAGAAGATGCAGGTAAATTGAATTTCCTTTCTGATAGTGCTAGGTAAGAGATAATTGACCACTTGTTATTCCTAGGTGTCATGTAATAATAGGACAACAAAAGTGTAGTCTATAATGAACACACTGTCATCAGAGATAGATTTAATCAAAAAGATACAGGAAGTTTAAAATACAGTCATAGGGAAGAAAAGCTTTCCTCAGTAGAACATTGTAATGAACATATAGATTGTCACTGCATATATAACGCAAGCTAACTCGTGTTCTTTTCGTGTTCATCCTATTTGTGTGCCAAAGCTGTCTCCACGCAGAAAATTTGTAGCAAATATTATTGCACTCTACAGTTCTCAGCTGAAAGAGAACTTTATGATTTTGTCAAACTGATCCTCAAAGGTGTTTTTCTTATGACTGAAGTATTGGTTTTTAAAATGCACATGAATCTGAAAAGTAAGTCTGTGAGAGGTTTTTTTCAGTTTTATTGAGAGTAATAGGCAAAATAATGGGATGATTGAAATAAAAGGAAAATACACAAATAAGGATTATTAATGAGAATCATGGAATGCTTTGGATCGAAAGGGACCTTTAAAGGTCATCTAGTCTGACCTCTCTGCAATCAACTTTACCTGCCATCGGCCGCCTCCCACAGTGAGATTTAACTAGATCAGGTTGTTCAGAGCCTCATCAAGCCTCACCTTGAATGTCTCCAGGGATGGGGTTTCCACCTGGGCAACCTGTTCCAGTGTTCCACCACCCTCATAGTAAAGAACTTCTTCCTTATGTCCAATCTAAATCTACCCTTCTCTATTGTAAAACCATTGCCCCTTGTCCTATTGCTACAAGCCTTTTTAAACAGGCCCTTCCCAGCTTTCTTGTAGGCCCCCTTCAGGTACTGGAAGTCCACAATAAGTTCTCCCCAGAGCCTTCTCTTCTCCAGGCTGAACAACCCCAACTCCCTCAGCCTGTCCTCATAGGAGAGGTGCTCCAG